>JAADVR010000436.1:0-29252 GCA_023335855.1 Pythium scleroteichum | reverse complement strand
TGCCACCAGCCGTCATCACCATCAACTTGTTTACCAGTTGTTCATCCGCGCTGAGCTTCGACTTCGGCTTGGATGGGAACGAGTCGGTCGAGCGCCCGTCGCTTGCAAACTCCAACTTCTTAGTGACTGGGTCGCGCCACTTGAACTCTTCGCCCGGGTCACGATCGCTGTCGACGTCATGCACATGCCGAGGTTTCCCCAACTTGGTTTGCGGAGTGTGCAGCTCGTCAGTCACGACGGTGAACTTGGGTTGAAAGTTCGCCCGTGGTTCGCGGTAATGTACCACTGACGACTCCCATTCGAATTAGGCCAACAACAAAGACAGCATGAACTGCATATCTTGCGCCACACGCGGCGGGTTGAGATACACGGCATCCGAGTAGTTCGCACGCCGCGAGATCGCACAGCCGCAGAGCTTCAGCATGTTCTCGACGAACGTAATCGCAGCCTCAATCGACTGGAACTCATACGCTCGAGCCTTCAGATATTCGTTGGCGTTCTCACTCGTCGTACGCTTCTTGTAGATCTCGTACAACGAAAACCAGCAATCGGAATCTGACGGCATACCCAAGACTTGTCTCTGGTAACGCATACCAATTCGCACAGCTTCGGACAGACGGTAAGCCTTGTTCGTGTCATGCGCCGTCGCTTGAACTGACAGCACCACTCGCACCGGCATAGGACTAGCTGCCCGCTCCTGATTCGGTGCTTGATTCCCTCTTAATTCTTCCATGTTCGTTGCTTGCGTCAAGTCAGCTAGCGGCTCCACTCCTGGCATACGCACCAGTTGTCGTATAGCGGGCTGAAAAACGAGCGCTCGGCGTACGTTGCTCGCTCAGATCGCCACCGACAACAAATAATGCTGTCAGAGAATGAAAATGAAGTCCGGATGCTTTCGTAGCTAGCCGGACGGCCGAATATCGCAAGATCTTCGAAGTGAAGCTCCGGAACTCTGACAAGACGCTTCAACTAGACCCTCACGTGTCTAGAGGTAGTTCACTGTGGGCCAGACCGATCACTTCTGCATCGCGTTGCTCACCAGACCGGTCGCGCTGAAAAACCTTGGACACTTTACCTCAATCTCCAGATGGCCTGGAGAGTCACCAGCGCATGCTGCCTCCGCGCAGCGTGCACCGCGGCGTGAGTGGCCACGATGTCTGTCGTCTGCGGCGGTGGTAGCCGCGCCACTTCCGGGTGGGACCAGATTCGTGCTCAGCGCCAGCGAGAAAAAGTCAGTCTTGCAAGCCTCCACCGTCGGCAGGTTGGGACTTGACCACAGGTGCCTCCAGTGCGTGAGCATTCTCGTCCACAATAGCTGTGCGCTTGGGCATGTCCAGAAGATATGCGAACTTGTCGTGCCTCTTGCGTCGATGTCTGGGCAGTGCGGACAACCAAACCCGTTCATGTACTCTGTCCCATTTGAGCGAAGACGAACGACAGGTATATTAGGAGGTCCAACGAGATCTGAGGGATCTGCCTACGCCTCAGCACGACTGGGCGGGATGATAGCTCACCGTCGACTTCGGACCGGTTGTGGAGGCCCTGGCCCCACTGCGAACGACGCAGGCGTCCGACCACGGCAGGCTCGATGTGACGGCCTTGCTCAACGCGAAACCGTGCGAAGGAGAGGTGCTACTCACTCAAGACGGCACAGCCGCACGCATAGAAGACTTCCCAGGTGTATTCCCAGCCGGTGCGCGGCTACGAGACGTCCTCGACATCGAGTTGCTCGCCTCCGGTTCAAGACGAACGCGAGAGAGTTCCCCCTCCCCAAAAGACTCGCCCGTGGCTTCCGCAAGTTTTACAACGAGCTCGTCTTCAACTATCCCGCGTTGCTCGAAGCCCCAGCGCAGCCGGAGGACATGGTGCTGAGGCCAGCCAGCCTCAACATTTGGAGGCTTCACCCGGAGAACGGACGGCTACTTCTAGAATGGAACTCGGTTGCAGACTTACGGATCCGGACCAGTGACCTCCACGGCGCAGGCGACGCGGCTCGCACGCCTCCACCTCCAGGACCGCTCGGTGAGCTTTGATCGCCACAACTGGCTCGACGCGCCGCGAGGAATCTGGAACGAGACGCCCGGTCTAACGAGACATAGCGCAAAACGCCTGTTCCTGGGCCCGGCGACGGAACGAGCCACCCAAGAACACGCCAGCAGAAGGAGACGCTGGCAAGAACAGGACGAGGAGATCGCGGAGGCTCTGGATCGACTCACGTGGAAGGAGATTGACCTAATGCCAGGCACCATTGACTCCCAGTGGAAACTCATGTCGCGCATCAAGGGCGACCGGCTAAGTCGAGGCTGCGTCACCAGGGCGCGTCGCAGGGAGACTCCCGTGCGCCCCAGAGTGTGTTGGATCTTTGGCAGAGGGAGGGCCCTTCGCGTCGGCTCCAGCCGCGCGGTGTCCCCACACTGCGCGCGCAGCAGACCTTGACCGACCGCTTGGCTGGTGGTGCCGGTCGGCCTGGCCCAGCGGTTCACCGTGTCCATACTCATGCATTTCAGTTCGTGCCTGAGGTGCAGGGCGTTGATCCCACCGCGGTCGCTCGCCTGTTGTGCCGTGTGCGGTGCCGTCCACGCTCTCTACGTTCGCGCACGTGTGCTGAAGGTTCCAGACCAGGTGTACGTGTTCAACAGGCGTTGCCACTGGTCGACGGTGCGGGCGCTCGGCCAGTGGTGTCCCGCTGTGTAGAGGAATATCGGCAGGAGAATTGCCCGGAGTAGCTTGACTCTCTGGCTGACATTGGTCGTTTTGACTTCCGCGAGGTATAACCGTGTTCTTGCTCTCTGCAGTGTGATTTCCCAGATGGCCGCTAGAGAGGCCTCACTGGCGACTTGACCTCCGAGAAGCCGCGAGAGGTGATCTCGGTTCGCGATCGTGAAGCCGCTGCTGGTGTCACACTTGCGGTTCGCCCTTGGCGACAAGAAAACTACAACGCTCTTGGAGACGTTAACGCGCAGCCCCGAGGCCTTGGTGAAGTTGTCGAGTGCCGTCCTGAGCCGGGGGAGCATGTGCGGGTGCTCAAGGTAGACGGTCGTGCCATCCGTGTATCCTGCTGTGCGGATCTCGTCGCCGGTCGGTAGATTGATCCCCGTGAGCTCGAGATCCCGTGCCAGTAGGGTGTACAAGGTGTCCACTGCGAGCACAAAGAGAGTCGGGGCCAAGGGGCAACGTTGCCTGATGCTGTTGAGGATCTCGTGCGCCGTCGAGACTTCTCCATTGGCCGTGAACTCTGCAGTGGTCGCGAGGTGCATCTGTCTGACTGCTCCAATGAAGCGTTGCGGGAACCCGAGTCGTTCAAGCGCCTAGGTTAGGAAGGTGCGGTCGAGTGAGTCATAGGCCTAATCGAAATCGAGGAGGACCGCCACCGTCTCCGTTAGGTGCGGAGCCTGCTTGACCTTTGCTTGGACTGCGTGAAAAACGTCGAGCGCATCGTGCACCTGTCGATCGGGAACGAAGCTGAACTGAGTTGGGGCCACCAAGTTCGGGAGTGATCCGCTGACTCTGTCCAGGAGCAACCGAGAGTAAATCTTGTAGTCTGTGTCCAGCAAGGCTATCGGTCGGAAGTCCAGTCCACTCGCGGGCGCAGCTTTCTTGGGAATGCAAGCGATTGTGGCACGCTTGAAGCTCTTCGGGAGAATGTTGGATCTGTGCCACAAGTTGTACATGGGGGTGAGTGCTCGCACGGCTAGATCCTCAAACTGGTGATACCAGTCGTTGGGGATGCCGTCAGGTCCTGCCGCTTTGCCTTTGGGGCAGGCCTTGAGTGCTCGCCGAACCTCCTCTTCAGTGAAGTCGTCATCTAGGTGACTCAGGTCCACCCCGTGCTGAGCTGGGGCATCTGCTCGAAGAAGGCTTCGATGCCATCGATCGGGAGCTGTCCACGCTGCGTGACAGGGTCCCACGCGCAGGCCAGTAAATCCGCAGTCGGGCGCGTGTCCGAGGGCAAGTCGCCCGCCAATGTGACAATGTTGTGGACCTTCTTGAGAGCGAATCTGTCAAAGAACTGTCGCTCGGCTTCTGGTGTACCCTGTAGCGCTGTTCTCCAGCGTCGATGTTGTCTGCGGCGCGCCCTGGAGCACGTGAGACGGATCAGTTCAGCTCGTATGGCTTGCACTTGGTCATACTCCCCATCTCCTGTGCTGTGCGTCGTGAGGGCTCTGCGCAAAGCAGCTGTGAGCTGCCTCCACCGCAGACGATACGCCCGCCGCTGCTGCCGCCGACAGTCGCGAATGAGCTGGAGGCATGTTCTCCGGATCTCGACTTTGCACTCGTCCCACATCAACGCCGCTGTGACCGCACTGACCTTCTCGCTGCGCTCGATAAAGTTTTCCACAAGTTCCACGCACACGTCCTCAATTGCCTCTTGACAGCCGAAGGGTAGTGGGTATCGCAGTCCTTGTTTCCGCAGTCGTCCCTTTGCTCATTTGCGTCCGTAGCTGCAGACGTATCGCAGGGTGACGGCGTTGTGATCGCTTGGGGCGACCGGAGGGTCCGTGCTCACTTCTACAACATGCGACACGTACCATCGGTCGAGTCTGCTGGTGGCCATCGTTCCGTTCCTGCCCTTGTATCCAAAGGTATGGTGCTCGATGTGGAGATCAGTCTTCTCTGCGTCTGTTTGGATCTGATCCATGTCGTATTGCAGTGTGTCTCGTAGGCCCTAGTGAGCGAGAAATGCTTGCAACGCCGGGGAGTCATGGGCGCCCGTGGCGTGCCTGGATCTGTCGAACTCGGCATGCAGCGTGCAGTTGAAATCCCCACCGAGAATAACTGGTCCGGCGGGTTTGGGGCAGCTTAGAAGACTCGTGAAGAAATTTTCGCGTTCCTTTTTCCGGCCGCTCGGCGCATAGACGTTGATGATGGTGTGCTTCGTGCCATTGATTTCCACTTGCGCCGCCATGAAGCGCGCCGACCATGCTTCCTTCCAGAGCGGCTCGAGACCTGTAATTGGGCCGTCCGGTCTG
This sequence comes from Pythium scleroteichum, assembly GCA_023335855.1. NCBI lineage: Eukaryota > Oomycota > Peronosporomycetes > Pythiales > Pythiaceae > Pythium > Pythium scleroteichum. The sequence continues at coordinate 24,282 of JAADVR010000436.1, read as the reverse complement.
CAGAGAATGGCCACAGCGTGTTGATTATCCTCCGTCTCCGCCCTGAGTGACCAGTTGCCATCCGTGCGACCCCAACCTTGAGCGTACTCTGCCTGTGCCTCACGCCTTCTGCGACCGTGGTGGGGACCTCTTGTAGCAGCACCAGGTCTGGTTGTTGCCCGTTTTGCCTGCCTCCAAAGCCGCCGAATGGCACGGGTACGAGGGGTGGATCCGTTTGTTCGCGGACCGTGGCCAGGACGCACCATCGTCGAAAAGCGGGATCACCCACCTCTTTCCGATCCGCAAGCTGACTCTCTCTACGACGCCCCCGTGCTGATCCACGCGTTTGCAATCGGATTGGATGAGAATGGAACAGAGGCGCTTCAGTCGGTCAAGGTGAAAGATTGCTACCCCACGACGTTTCCTCCAGAGTGCAGTGACGACGGGCTGGACCATCCATCTGGCATCTCCAAAACCTCGATGCTTCTCGTGAGCGTGGTCAAGCGACTTGAGGCCGACGCACTCGAGGAGTCCTACGACGGAGACTTCGGGTTCGTTGGTTCGCGGCCACCCATCGCTGTCAAGAATTTGCGCAAGGTCTACACACTCATCATCGGTCGGCTAGGCTGGGGTGTCCAAAATCTCGGAGTCGACTACAACGCGAGTTGTAAGACACCAAGCAGCAGCTGCCTAGGACTCACGTTTCCTCTGGTGGAAAGCAACGGAAGTACGTCCCAGAGAGTCGTAGTAGGTGTTGACTTCCTTCCGACGTACCAACTCTCACTTCCGTACCTGGGACAGATACCGACAGCGCCAAATATCGCTCGTTCACTTACACGAACCTCCACGACCACGGACGAACGGCACATTTTACGACGCCGTCGCTGGCGATCTGCTCCTGTCCCACAACGTCAAAGAGATGCACTGGGCCATGGACCAAAACTCCGGAGGTTGGTTGTGCAACGCGTTCGTGGAAGATCGCCTGCAGCACTTGCTCAACAACCACCTGTACATGGAGTCGACCATCCAAGCGACGTACACTGCAGCTACGTTCTACCTGTTTCTGAATGCGGTCGTGCGAGATGCTACCCGCGTGTTTGAAGGCAAGGAGACGCTGGCGTTCGACGGAAACGTGTACAAGTCAGCGCTGTGGCTCTCGATCCCTTCAGCGAACGTCAAGCTCACACTGGCTGGCTGCGGCGTGCTCTTGGGAGCGATTATAGTGGTCTTCATCTGGTCGCTGTATAATCGACTCGCGAAGATCGATGGCCCGCTCGCGAAGATCACGGACCCACACGCCATCGCACGCGCAATGCTCGACGAAAGCCAGTTTCCTTCTCTATTGCTCCACCGTCGCGTCGTGGACACTAGCGGTGGCTTCCAGCAGCAGCATACAGTTGCGTCTTTCGTGATTAACTCGCTATCAGTTCAACACCAGGGAGACAGCGAGCACCGAACGGCTGCGATAGCATAGTTGGATTGCAACGACATTGAAAAAAACCCGATACCGCCGGGGTGCGTGTTGTTAGTCGCGTTGGCTCTGGGACTTGGAGACGCAACGCCATTCTCTGCCATGTCTATCACTACACAACTTTTATGGAAGAAGCATCCAACACAACGAAATACTTGCAACCACATTTCCCCCCTTCAGAACGCCAGCTAACGTCGATGAGACTAGCCTTTTTCCTGACCACCAACCGAAACCTTTAAAATGAACGATTCCCGATGCGTACGGGTGAAATATCTGTACGACAGGGGACTGATACATAGCGCACGGGAGATTGACACTGGATCGTAGGACATGCGCCTTTCAGTGACGCAACCTCCATCCCTAACATGAGGAGAGGAAGTAACGTTTTGGAATGATCATGTATTCGAGATGTTAGCAGCTCGATGAAGGAAGAACCGTTATTTATTCTCGTGAGTCGCCTGGGTAACTTCTGCCAGACCAATGATTTCGTCGACGGCCATCATCACGAACAGATTCCATGAATTGTGATGGTTCGAAGTCGACGAACCGTTGTCGTTCGCCGTCATTGTTTGTCAACAATCTCTTTTGTTCGTAGAGAATTGTAAAACCAAACCATCACCTGCGATGACGGTCGACTTAGTCGACAGTTTCGCCATGTCGCCATGTCTTGCGAAACGGAGTCTACCGACGTCAGTCATTTATCAGTTTTGTGCCGATATCTCCTGCTTCGACCTTCAAGCGCATCCTTATCTTATAGACCAATGGGAATCGAAGTTGTAAATAGCAATCGAGCTGCGAGGGCCGAGATTAATCGCCGGGCGGGAGGTGATCGGCATCGACGTCGACCAGTGCAACATCTCGGCATGGGTAGGAGTGAACGAGCCATGGAAGCGAACAAGCTATCGGCGCCGCGTCGTGCCACGAGAACCAAACCCTTAACCGTCGGCTTCTACGTCTGCGTTGCAGCTTTCTTGCTCGTGCTATGCATCTGCCATGCGTGGACAGTCTGGCTCTTGCTTCTCGCGCTGTCACCGAGTGGGACCATCAACCGCGTGATGGACACAGCTCAGTTCGATAAAGGCGCGTTTTGGTACATCTTTGGCCCACCGGAGCCGTCGGTTTTGTGGTGATTGCGATTGGGTACCTGATCATTCTCGTCTCGATTGCTGGATTTTGTCATCGGCACCCGTCTACTCGATTTTCATCTCCTCGTGTTCGAAGGTTGTCGGCGACGTTGAGCGGAGTCAGCGCAAAAGTCCAGTCCTACGCCCAACTAGGATCGACGAGGCGCCAGAATATTGTACGTCCCGTATTGTTGGCGGGTGTTCTCTCCAGCACTGACTCTTCGTTTTTTTTTTTTGGAATAGTCGGTCGCGATCAAGCTCGCCGACTTGACGGTGCTGTGCGTGTTCCTCGGGCAGATCCTCGGAGCCAGAATGCCCGTGCCGTTGGTTGTCTTGTTCACTGCGATCAGCGCGATGAATGCGGTCTCTACGTCTGTGTTCACCTTGCTGCCGTTCGAGAACCTTGGCGCCACTCATGCGGTCGTTGACACAGCGTGAGTTGCAGTCTCTCTTCCTTGCACCAAACTAGATTCAACTCACAACGTCATGGCTGAGCCAGGTTTGGCTTCGTCATCGCCATCGTCTACCCAATGGCCGTGCTCACGCACTCGATCGCTACCTTCGACCTCGATAGAAGTCTAATGGCCATCAACATCAAGAGTTTCAACCTTCGTCCTTCGAGTGCGTGGCCACGGTCAGCGCGTACCTGTTTCCATCACCATTATCCGCCGCAGCTTCGACTCGCTTCGCATTCGCTCGGCCGTTGACGTGTCCACGAGAATTGGCGCCAACCTTGCGCTTTGCTTTCGCCTCCGGACGGCGCGCAGCTGCTTGCGGCGCCACGCTCGCGGTCTGTCCAGATCCCCAACGCCTATCCACGACGACGTGTCGTCGCCTTTGGGTTTGCTGCCATCGCTGTCGGTGTCATAGCCACGGCGAGCGAGAGCGTCCGATCTGCCGCGGCAGCATGCGCTGAGCATCCGGAGTGCGTGCAGCACGCGCACCGAAGGATCGCGACCAAGCACGGCGACCTCAACCAGTGTCCGTGCATCGCCGTCGTCGACCGCGAGCTGTACGTTCGCGACTATGCGTCGTGGGGTCACCCACCGGAAGTGACCGACAAGATCTGCCAAGTGTCCGCGTCGGGCGATCTCCAGACCCTGCAGCTTGTGAACAAAGCGCTGCCAGTCCTTCCAGAGAGTCTGCGGCGATGCCAGCGATTGAACTTCCTGTACGTTTTATGCATAGGTGGCCTGCGTTTTGGACGAACATGCTGACGATCGCTCCCAGGTCTCTTGTCTACGCAGAAACGACGACGCTTCCGGAGTGGATAGCCGAGTTCAGCAATCTAGAGTACATGTACGTTTCTCTTGCCGTCCCGTTCAATGATTTTACCAAAGGACGCTTGGTACACTGCCACAGCCATGTCGAGGGAAAGACGGGAAAGCAGTCGCTCCAGTCGCTTCCGAGCGATTTGTTCGCCAACATGAAGTCGCTCGCGTACCTTCAGCTCGACCAACACGCCTTCCGCCGACTCCCGAGCTTCAGCGGACTCGCACCTTTGCAAGGTCTCGTCCTTGGAGCGCTTCCAGTTGGCCTTCATGCCGCGAATCGAGGCGATCCCCGATCTCTCGTCCATCAAAGAGCTCGAAGGTCTCAGCTCATTCGTTCGCGGCACGTTCTGCTGCAACGGGTTCCTTGATGGTAACTGTAACCTCACCGATCCCATGTGTCGCACGCATCCAAACTTTGGCACGCCCGCAGCGACGTGCCTTCCGCGAGAACGCCAGGCATCACCGGCGACTCGCACCTATTTCAAGCAGTTCTCTGCCGATCTTTGCATCGGTGGGGTCTACTCGCCAAAGCGATCGTTCGTTCCGACGGAGAGTACCATCAAGCAGTGCAACGGAACGCTCTCCCGCAGGTGTGTTATACCAGGTCTCAACACCACAAGCATGTGCTACAACAAGCGGTGGATGGCGATCGCGTACGAGGCGAGCCTCTCTGCGATCACCATGCGAAAGCTACAATATCGCGGAGAAACGTGGACTCACGTGCGATCCGGTCCACGAGGCCTGGCTCGGCTGCCAGCCTCCTCGCTCATGACAAACACACCCCGCTGCTTGGCGAAGTAGTGGAGACTTGGAGTGACAGATCGTCTCCACTGGCAGGTATTCCACAAAATGGTGATTGAGATTATCTCAGCATACTGGCATCCCCAGAATCCTGCCATGCCTACTACAGGAAGAACGATCAAAGTATGCAAGACTTCAGGCTCATCACTGGAAGAAGATTACTATCGAGTAACTGAAAGATAAAAAGCAAGTATTGTCAGTTCCAGCCAAACTTTCGCGTACTCCGAAGGTTCCGCTAGTGGCCAAAAACCTCCAAAACCATTTGATATGCTACATATGTATAAAACTCTCACATCGATCATTCATTGGTCCAATTACCAGCTAAACTGAGCCCTTTCGACTATGGCTCCTCTTCTCTCCAGAAATCATCCGGAGACTTCCACAAGAAGATGGGGGATTCGTCGGTCGTTGGAATCCGGTCGTTCAACAAACCGCCGGCGGAAAATTCAATGAGAACCCACAATATTGACCCAAAACCGTTTAACACCAAGTGGGCTGACTAAAAGGATTGAATACAGTAATTCTCCAGTCTTAGAAAGTTCCAATCCCCGATGCATTTTCAGGGTGCCATGTCTGACCAAACAGTCCGACTGTGGAGGCGAACCCCCCATACTTGGTTAGACGGGGCGATCAATGGAGCGCGTCTTCTTTCTAAGACGGGAGAATCACTGTACGATTTTACGGAGATGAGAAAGACCTGCAATATCTCAGACAGTATTGTGTCAGAAGGAGTTATGAAGAACGAGGGGGCTCCGTGATTACGAAAGACGGGCCCACCGACCCGGTCAAGCGCGGAGTGCATGCCGCAGGTGGCCCTGTCAGCCTGTATCAGAAGTTGAGATACACGCGCTACAGTCTATAGTGCGAGATTTCGCTTCTCAGCCAGCCAAATCTGATTAAGCTCTTCATTTTACGTGGTTCTTTTCATCTTTTACCCGATAATAGTCCGCACTCCTCGCACCATCAGCATAATACCGGTATTGTACGCTGGTCATCCTCATAATATGAGGAATATGAGCAGAGTCCCAATACTGGTACACTGTGATGCTGTGTGCACCGGCAGCACACAAGTGGCAGCTTGGGGATCGAAGAACCGTTGAGTAGACTTGAACCGAGGAAAGTAGATTGTGGAATGCAACTTTTGAGTCCCGTGGTCAAATCTGGCCCCAGTATGACGCCACCGTTGGGAGTCGTCTGGGAGTCAAAATGGAGTCATATTTGGGTTTGAACCCGGGTCTGGGTCCACCGTTGGAGATGCTCTTATAATAGTACCTGCTGGTCAAACTCGTCTTCCTCTGGCCGTCACCCCTGAATTACGACGCTCCACCCGTACCATCTGTGGACCACTGGCTCTCCGGGACGCTATAGTCGGCGTTCAATTCGCCACCGGCTCGCTCCTCCTGTGGGGCCTTCGCAGGACGAATGGTCCGCGCCTCTCCCTGGACTCGACGACATCTAGTCAAGTTCCAGCAGTCTCGAATCAGACCAAGACGTACTCTCCTCGTCTCGGACGGGCGTCGAAAGGGCAAGGCTCACTGTCCGCACGGGCGTCGTCTGTTCCCCATTTTGCCATTTCCCAATTCCACCGACTTCCCTCACAAGGTTCCCCAGAGTATGAAGACTGTCGCTGTCGCCGTGGCCGCTACTGCTGCCGTCATTGTCTCGCAAGCGGATGCGCACACATTTGTCAAGCAACCGCTGGCCGAGTTCAAGAAAGGCACCGAGTACCCGTCGGGGTGGGTCGCTGAGTTCTCTCCACCGTGGTCGGGCATCTTCAAGACTGGCGCTCAGTACGCAGCCGCCGCAAAGGGGAAGGGCTTCAAGAACCTCCGCGCGTTTCTGGAGGACAAAGGCCCCGTGTGTGGGAATACGCTGCCGAACGCCAAGGCCAAGGCGATCCCCAGCGACGGACTCGTCAAGTTTTCCAAGGCTCTTGGCCACCCTGGCCCGTGCGAAGTGTGGCTCGGCGAACAGCTCGCGTTCCAAAACGACGACTGCATGGCCAACCTGAACACCCCCGCGAGTGTGAAGGTCGACTACTAGCTGTGCAAGGGCTCTTGCCAACTCCGTTTCTACTGGCTCGGTCTCCAGGACAGTGGAAGGCGCTGGCAGTCGTACAAGAACTGCGTGCCTTTGGGCAGCGGAAGCGGCAAGGCTCGGTCGATCGAGGAAGATGATGAGCCGCGGAAGGAGGAAGAAGAGCTCGCTGCTCGCAACAATGCGACGGCTCGCGAAGCGTTCGGGTTCGCGGACTTGAGTTCGTAGATGTCCTGTGGGAAGAAGATGGACGAAGGTCCCGTGTCCGTGCGTGATGCAACGCCTCGCCATTGGTCTCTTTGTTCCTTTAATCCGTCCGTAATATCGACAGAAATCGTATATCTGGACCAGACCAACAGCCACCCATTACAGGCGAGGTTCAACAGGGGGCCAATGAGCTGAGATAAATGATACTGGTTCCATGAATCATGGCCACGGTTATTTTGAAAGTTGTCAATGAGAGAACTTCGGGCGCGTACCATGTAGCCGACGTGACGAGTTTCTTCCCCAACAACCCAATGCACGTGACCTAGACATTGACCAACAGATGGTGTGGATCACAAAATTGGCCATTTCGAGGTGGATCACGTTGACCTCTCGCCACCATCGTCACTTTCACGAAAGCATCGACCGCCATGGAGCTGCGTATCTCCTCGTCACCGGCGTGTCTTCCGTACGTGATCACTGCGCCGAGTTGAGAATGAGTTGGAGTTATCGCTTGAGGTCTTTTTCTCGCTGTCCGTTGGTACTAACTTAGCACGAGCTCTCTTAGCACCCACGGACAGCGAGGAAGAAGGCCTCAAATGATAACTCCAACTCATTCTCAACTCGGCTCTTCATTCCCTTGTTATAGCAGTGCTAAGAGCATTCGCAACGGTGGCTCTCTATCTCTATCTCGGCCCAATTAGAGGAGAGACGTTGAGAATACGTGCGCATCGGGGGTCTCTATCTCTAATTTAGGATCTGCGACGCGCGCGATTCTCTAACCAGCCATCCGAATAGAGAATTGCGCACGTCACAGACATTGTCCATTGGCCAGTCTCTAAATGTTTGGGCATTTTGATTGGTCGCTCTAAAGGTCTCTATCCCGATGGCGGGATTCCCGCCCATCGGTGGGCTCCGTCAATCTAATACCCCGCCGCGGGGTAGATTGGCGAATGGCGCCGTTTGGGGTTCTCATTTGTCTTCTGCGCACAGAATGGGTCAACGGAGAGTCTGTTGAGCTTGTTCCCGCGACGGCTCGCATGGAGAAAGCGCTGACAGTGCGTTGGACTGTTGTGCAACGGGAGGTGTTTTGACGTAGCTCGTTTGGAGATAGAGGCTCCTGATGCGAGGGGTTCTCAACTCCAAGCACGCCATATGGAAAAAAATAGAGCGACCGATCATACGCAGAGAATATTTAGAGATAGAGAGCCATCGTTGCGAATGCTCTAAGGGAATGAAAGTCTCACTTTGGTTTGGATTCGAGGACGACGTGTCGGTGTGTCCACGATGCCAAAACATAAACGGGATTTCGCCCAGATGTAGCCAACTGAAGGACACTATTGATTTTTAAGCGCTTAGTTCTCTTCCACGCAAGGCAGCACCCTAAGGTCCGGTTCACACTCTCGTCCGCTTCCAAAACAGCTACTGCCAGCACTCACAACATCTGCGTTCACTTCCTCGAAGCCTTCGACTTACACTTCGTGGCAGTGGCGTTCGTGCTGGCAGCCACAGGTCGCACTGTGCTCAAAACGGTGTCGGCTTCGTTACCGCTTGTTTCGCCGCCGGCCTTGGGTTTGTTCGACGAAGCCTTCCCGCTTCCTAGCGGCACGCAGTTCTTGTACGACTGCCAGCGAGTGCCGCTGGCCTGGAGACCGAGCCAATAGAAGCGCAGCATGCACGAGCCCTTGCACAGTGAGTAGTCGATCTTGAACTGTGTGGCCGAGCCAAACGTCTTCTCGCAGTCGTCATCGTGGAACGCGAGCGTGTCATCAAACCAGACCTCGCACGGGCCCGGGTGCTCCATCGAACTGGCGAACTTGATGAGACCGTCGGTCGGGATCGGCTTGGGCTTGGCATCCGGAAGCGAGTTGCCGCACACGGGGCCCTTGTCCTCTAAGAACGCGCGGAGGTTCTTGAATCCCTTTTCCTTCGCAGCCGCTGTGTACTGAGCGCCGGTCCGGAAGGTGCCCTGCCACGGCGGAGGAAACTCGTCGACCCATGAGGACGGATACGTCGTGCCTTTCTTGAACTCGGTCAGTGGCTGCTTGACGTACGTGTGCGCGTCCGATTGTGAGGCGAATATCGCAGTGTTGGCGGCAATGGCAACAGCGAGAGTCTTCATCGTGGGGAGTCTTGTCGGGGGGACGAGATGGTTATTGAGTGCAGGTAGATTGTTATTGAGTGAGTACCTTCTATGTGACAATACTGAGGCTATACCGGTACGAACCGGATTCTCATTGAGTGGGCCATCACCATCTGGCTGAAGAGAACGAAGGTTCTGGCAGAATGAATGAGCACGAACGTAGCGCAATATTGGAAGAAGTCATGTCCTCGAAGTTCCTCATAAGCAGCTGTCGGATGCTCACTCAATGAGCATCCGGTATGCCGGTAGTTACCGGTATAATCTTTCACCACTCAATAACCATACACCTGCACTCAGAAACCATCCGCGTCCTCTTGTCGGGTAAAGGCGTCGAATTGAGAAATGGTGAGTGTGGGGGGAAAGCACGCGGATGTCCGAGCTCCTGAGCCTTGTGCATTCCACATGCGTCCGCGGCTAGGACGCATGCCATGTGTCGAGCCGGCCATTTATCCTGGGCGGCGAAGCGAGGTGCCGGCTCGATGGAGAATGTCTTGGTCTGACCGGAGCGAGTGTGATTCGTATTCTGCGCTTTGGACAAACGATTGCATAGAAGGTGCATATTGATGACGAGTCTTTTACGAGTACTGTACTGCAGTTGGACGCCGGACGAATATGGTTTCGTTGTCGGTGGCTGAGGACCATTTGGCGAGGCGGAAGCCAGACGGACAAGAGGAGTTTGATTCGCAACCGCTTCTCTGGTGGGTCGCCTTTTCTACGAATAAGAAAGAGGGACGAGCATAAAAACAAACGGATGTACTGGATGGACCGAACGTTCGTTTCTTTCTATTAGAGTTGGAGTCGATCGTGTTACACCGAGTGAACTTCGATAGCGACGCACCGAACTGACTTCACTGTCTGCACCCAGCAATTCTCCGCCTTCCACGTGCAGAGTAGTGTGGAAAGCTGATCACGGGGAGCCAAAAAATCGTCGGCACACAAGTGGAGCGACCAAGTTCATCAAGTGGCTAATTCCCGTTCGTAATCAAGAGCCACTTGTAGAAAGCCATTATTTTCGACGCCGTTCCGTTGCAATAATGCACCGCATCGTGGCTTGGCGTCTGAACTCTGATAACGCATATGTCTATATCGTGTTTTCATAGAATTGATCCAAAAGCGTCTTCGACTACCCTCTAGTAAATGGTATGAGTGACGAAGTGAGAATTGGGCGTGTCCTTCTGCTCTCTCTCTCCCTCTCTCTTCAAGGTCATTCGGGACAGCACGGTGAACATAACGTGAGTCCGCTGAATGGCTCCTCGAGCCTACGTACTAGCGACCTCAACGGCTCGCGGATCCCGTCACGTCATCCACGCGGGGACGGACCCCTTTGAAAACGTCTCACTGCCTGACATGGTCAAACTGATATGACCTTCTGAGTGAGTTTGCAGCTCCGTATTCTAGCGAGCTGACGGATCTTCACCAAGACGTCCAGCTCGGCTCGAATCAGACGTCTAGTTAATTGAAATTGTTGAACCGCTGATTGCCAATTCTAAATATAGTGGCGAACCTTGACAAGTCAGCAAAGAGCCAAAACGCTTCGCTGTCTTCCACGCAGGGCACCACCCGACGACACCTGACTCATACAGGCTCGTGGACTGCCAACACAGATACTGCAGCTAGCCACAGGCGAGGCGTTCAGTCCCGCGATACCTTACACTTCGTGGTTGTGGCGTTCGCAACCACCGGTTGCTTTATCTCCGGAACTGCGTCGGCATCATTGCCACTCGTCTCGCCATCGTCCTTGGCTTTGTTCGACGACGCCTTGCTGCCTCCGAGCGGCACGCAATTCTTGTACGACTGCCAGCGAGTTCCGCCGGCCTGGAGACCGAGCCAGTAGAAGCGCAGCAGGCACGAGCCCTTGCACAGCGAGTAGTCGACTTTCACACTCGCAGGGGTATTGAGGTTGGCCATGCAGTCGTCATTGTGGAACGCGAGCTGGTCGCCGAGCCACACCTCGCACGGACCCGGGTGCCCGAGAGCCCGTGTGAACTGGACGAGACCGTCGCTCGGGATCGGCTTGGGCGTCGCATCTTTGAGAGTATTCCCGCAGTCGGGGCCTTTGTCGTCCAAGAACCAGCGGAGCGTCTTGAATCCTTTCTCCTTCGCGGCGGCCGCGTACTGCGCGCCAGTGCGGAAGGTGCCCGGCCAGGGAGGAGGGAACTCGGCGACCCACTGCGACGGATACTTGGTGCCTTTCTTGAACTCGGCCTCGGGCTGCTTCACGATCGTGTGCGCGTCGGCGGTGGAGACAAAGCCCACACTCGTCGCTACGACGGCGATGATCGTGACAGTCTTCATAGCGGTGCCTTGTGTGAGTCGGGAGGTCGAATAGGAAATGAGCCAGCGTCGGATCCATAGCCTTGCGCTGGACTCCTGAGCAAGATCCCCTCCGGACCGGAGGGCATCTTGGTTATTCCGCCTGTCCACGCCGATCGCCGGGGGTGTCATCAAATTGATGACGGTACCTCCGACTAGCAACAGGACGTCTCGACTCGAGACGCTCTCGAGACTCTCGAGAGCCTCTTGGTGCTGGCTGTGCATCTATGCCACCCAGAATGCCTGCCAACGTAGAGTCCATGTGGCTCTCCGGAATCCAGCCGGTTGCCGTCCTTCGTTTCGGTTCAGCACCTGAGTTTCCTCTCCAGCCTCAAGGAGCCTGGCTCACCCATCCTCGTAAAGCCAGAGCAGCGCTTGAAGAAGAGACCGATTACTCAGACCGCCAGCACGACTTTCTTGAACGACGTGGCGTAAACTCGTTCCAACCACCACCCCGCCTGGCGTCGTGTGGAGAGATGGACACCACGCGGTCACGGCACGACGCGGTACAAGACCCGTCGCTTGATGAGCTTGAACGCGCCCGCCGGCCTGAAGCGCTCTCGCCAGAAGAACCGGCCCATCCAGACCCAGAGCATGAAGAGCTTACTCGAGGCCGTGCCGAGCACGTCGACCTGGAGGCTACCGCCGCCGCTGAACTCGGTGTACAAGAGCACGCGATTGCGGAGAAGCGGCCGTGCTGGTGAGTCGTAGAGCCAGTAGCCGAGGAGAAGCAGATACACCGCCAGAACGGCGATCACCAGAAGTGCGAAGCCGCGCGAGAACCGCAGGCGTCGTCTCACCACCGGCACTAGCGCGTCCGAGAACAGGACCCACAGGCACCAGAGCCACGCCGTGGACGCGAGCAGCGTCTGTGGCACTCGCCACGCGAGCGCGTCGCACGTGCCGACCGTGACAACGAAGACCTGGATGAGCACGAACCACGCGTCGATCTCGCGGAGGATCCGCGGAAGCAGCACTCGCTGGTAGTGAGCGGCGTTTGCGAGCACGAAGAGGAGCGTGGTGAGCAACCCTGCGCTCGGCAACAGCAGAGCATTGGTCGTAGCCACTGCGAAGCCAGTCGGCGACAGCACAATCATCGAGTAGACGCTCACAGAAAAGCACGAGAGTCCCAACAGCCCGACGCAGTCAAGGCCAGGTCCGAGCCATCGTCGCTGGCGAAACAACGCGGCGATTGCAGGCGCCAGCACGGCGCCGCTGTCGATGGGCTGCGTCGATTCCTCCGGCAGAAACTCGAGCAGCTTGCTTTGGCCTGAAGTTCCTAACGTCCCGACCGATTCTCGCGATGGCGAGTGCTCTCTCCTGGGCACGAGACCGCAGAGCGGGAAGTACATATCGCACTGGATCTGGTCGATCGCTTTGCGTGGCCAGATCCATGAGCGAGCGCGCAGCACTCGCAATGCCGTGAAGAAGATGATGACCATGTTGCCCGTCGCGAGCAAGTCGACCGAGTCGATCACGAGCCCGAAGAGATCGTACTTTGGGTACGTGGCCTCAGGCAATCGGTGGAGAGCACCGAGCGTCAGCATCACGACGAGCTCGGAGAACCCGACGACCAGCTCGCGCGCCTTGAGGTCCCTCGTGTAAACGTTGGCGTCCATGCAGAGCGAGATTCCATAGCAAAGCCCGCTGGCGAGCACGCCAACGACGCGGTCGTCGGCCAAGACGATACTCCAGAGCGCGACGTTGGCGAAGTTCACGACAAAGAGAAACCAAAACTCGAACGAGCGCACGATCAGGCGCAGCATGTCGTACGAGAGCGACGCGAGACCGAAGAGGAACGCCACCGACCCGCTGACGCCGACGCTCCAGCTCACGACGCTGCGCCACGTTCTGTCTACGACTACAAACGACGCGAAGAGCGTCAGGACTTAGACGACCATCGGAACGTGCATGGCGGGAACCAGTCGCCGCGTCGTGCGGATGATCCGCGCGTTGAACTCGACGTCGTCGACTCGGTTGCACACCCTCGCGAGCAGCGTCCTCGTTGGATCGATCGACTCGAGCGGTGCGAACGCCGCGTCTTCGTACTGGAGATCAAGGCGGAGACCTACGCGCGGCGCCATCGCGGCCACTTTCATTTGGGACACGCGAGAGAAGTCGAAGCAACGAGCCTTCGTGGCTGGTGATTCTCTGCCTATCAATAGCGGGCTTTCGTGACGATCGTTCATGTATTTATACAACGATTTGAAGAGATCCATCCGCTCGCCATGGACTCGTTACTAGTAGTAGTTACGTGGTGGGAAGCACGAGTTGGAATGATACACGCAACAGAGTATTGGCATCTTACGGTGATGCACCGACCTCGACGATCTACGCACGCGTGCTGTTACTCGGGAGGTCGCCGAAGTTGAACGACTCGTTCACGGGCGTCTCGTCCTCGTCGTCCATCGAGCGCGAGCGACCGCCGTTGACTGAAATGCAGTTCTCTAAACAAACCCACACAGAGCAGCCAGAGTTAGTGATCTCGTCAATGTAGCTTTGATAAAGTGGGAGACGCACTGTACGACTGCATGCGCTGGCCACCCGCTTGCAGACCGAGCCAGTAGAAGCGCAGCTGGCACGTGCCCGTGCACGACGACCAGGCGATGAGGATGTTGGGCGTCGAGGTGCCCCACGCGACCTTGCAGTCGTCGTTGTGGTACACCATCTTGCTGCCGATGTACAGCGAACACGGTCCCTATCAAAGACGGAGCGTCTCATCATCCACCGACAACGCTACCAAAAGTCACTGCGCTCCCGACGTATCGGGTGGTCCATCGAACGGAAAAGCTGCACTCGCTTGTCGCTCCGGATGGCCTTGGCCTTGGCGTTCGGGTTTGAGTACCCACAGTCGGGACCGCGGTTCTCGATGAACTGGCGCACGCTCGTGACGCCGTTCTTCTTGGCGAGCGCCATGAACTTGGCGCCGGTCGAGACGTCACCCTCGTAGCCCGACGGCGGCTTGAACTCGGCGACCCAGTTGCCGAATCCTGGCGTACCTGCCTTGAACTCGGTCAGTGTTTCGTGACGTAGTTGTGGGCCTGGACGCTCGAGAACGAGGCGCGAGCGGCGACGATAGCAAAGAAGGCGAGGCGAGCCATTTGGAGATTCGTTCGGTCGGTGGGGGACTTGGGGGCTTGGACGCAGAAGCGAGAGTGAGTGGTGCGCAGGAGTGAGCAGCTCAGCAGTGCAACCGACGACGACCTTTCGCTGTTTGCAGATGGTGGTCCCGATGTCTTGGTGTGTCCACAGCTAGCTGTGTGAAAGGGTCTTCTTGCCCCAGTGAAGGGCTTCGCGTCGTATGTCACACGGTTTGAGTTGACGATTGCGGGAACCGGTTGCGCCAATCGAACGCATTGATTGCAGAAATGTTGACATAGTCTTGGAGGTGACGAATCGGTCTCTATCTTGGTGCGTAGAAACACTGCAACCGATGGTCTAATAGAACGGGGAGGAAAATGACCGTGAAAGCCTTTTTGGCTCACGTACCGAATACATGGTGGCTTGAAGGGTATTCAGAGTCCGCCCTTGAGCGATAAAGGTCAGCGCACGGCTCCCTCCATACTACTACGATGTACGTAGTAGTATGCACATTCTGATGGCTACTTCGAAGTAGTAAACTTTTCGCGCCTTCTGGAGTGTGCACTGAGCCGAGCTGAATCGTCGGCGTTAGTGGATAGATGGTCTTCCTCACACCTTTGCGTCATTTTCTCTGCGAGTCACCGTGGCAGATTCCATATCAATACAGAACGTTCACGATCGTTCGTGTATAAAGCGAACTCAAGAGAAAAATTCGCTTGACGTGCACTAAGCGCCTACGGTGTTGCGCTCACACGTTGAATATAATGGGAAACCGCACAAAGTAATTGACAGATTATTAAGGCGAGACAGCGACCACACGAGGATCTAAGCACGCGTGTTGTTGAGGTCGCCGAAGTTGAACGACTCGTGCACGGGCTCCAAGTCGGTGGTAAGGTACGAGTCGCCCTCGTCGTCCATCGAACGCGAGCGGCCGCCATTGACCGGGATACAGTTCTCTGGAAAAAATGCACGCGAGCGAGGTCAGACATCTAAAAGAGGAAGGAGCCCGAGCAGGAAAAGAACTCACTGTACGACTGCATGCGCTTGCCCTTGTCCTGGAGTCCGAGCCAGTAGAAGCGCAGCTGGCACGTGCCCGTGCACGAGGACCAGTCGATCGGGATGCTGGGCGTGGCGCCTCCCCACGCGGCCTTGCAGTCGTCGTTTTGGTAGACCAACTTGTTACCGATGTACAGCGCACACGGACCCTGAAACAAAAAAACTCTGTCAGCTTCAAAGAACCATCATTAATAACCCAAGGGGTCTGCAGCCGTACCGGGTGGTCCATCGAGCGGTAGAGATGCACCTTCTTGTCCCTCGGGATCGCCTTGGCCTTGGCGTTCGGGTTTGAGTACCCACAGTCGGGACCGCGGTTCTCGATGAACTGGCGCACGCTCGTGACGCCGTTCTTCCTGGCGATCGCCATGAACTTGGCGCCGGTCGAGACATCGCCCTCGTAGCCCGACGGCGGCTTGAACTCGGCGACCCAGTTGCCGGAGCCGGGTATGCCGGCCTTGAACTCGGTCAGCGGATTGAGCACGAAGTTGTGGGACTGCACGCCCGAGAAGGACGCGAGAGCAGCGACGACGGCGAGGAAGGCGAGGCGAGCCATTTTGGGAAGGAGGGAACCTGGGGACTTGGACGCGAATGCTTGAGTGGGCGCTGTGATGAGCTGCTCGGCAGTGCAACCGACGGCGAGATCCGGTGTAACCTTCGCGATATGCAGATGGTGGTCCCGACGTCTTGGTGTCGCACCAGCTGGTAGCGTGGAAGAGGCCGGAGTGTCCTATCTTCTGGCAATCTCGTCGGAGTTGCCATCGTAATATCAGTAGGTTCATTCTATCCAGATGTTCATCTATCTAGTCATTGAATGCAGTCGGAGTGTACTGATTGAAGTGGTTCAGACGGTGGGCGACTCGTAAGCCACACATCAAGGAGGCCAAACTCAGGGTTGTCACCTGGTAATCTCTGCCTTCACGGTTCTCCGCTGTCGCCACTCTCCCTTCTCCTGTCTTCTCGCTCACAGGACCACCTTGCAATGAACACAGTTCCGCCTCGACAGAAAGGGCACTTTGAGCTGAACTGGATCTGTTGGGGATCCTTTAACTATCCATAAATATGTATACCCTGTGTCAACAGATACTTAATCATTAGGGATTTCCAATTTGGAAACTAAATCAATAAAATATGACCTCTATAATTTAGTACACGAGCGTGGCGGGCATCACACAGGCATTCGGTTGCCTGCCTGGGACTCCAAAGAACTGGGAACTCTGTCGCAGCCTGAGACTCCTCAGGTATTAGTACGCTCTTCGGAAAGGAGCATTAGAGGAACGGCTCTATCCATTGTACTTTGCGGGCGATCCGTAGGGGATACAGGCGCCTGGGTGTCGCATGTTTCCGTCTCGACGTTCAGCCTATCTTTTTTAACGCTCCACGGCTTTCCCCGTTGTTCTTCTCGACGTTTGTAACCCTTGCCGATGAAGAATATCCAAGCGTCCACGTACGTTCGCAGCAGGTGGGTAACGCACCGTTGCCCACAACTCGAGCGGTAATTTCTCATACATAAACATAGAACTACATGGGGCTCCCAATCGGACCGACTGATAACTGCATCCGCGAAGGAACCTCCTTCTCCGCAAATATTCGCTCGTTCTGGCTTGGCTGCTGCGAATGTTTTTTTAAGCTCGATAGAGTGCGCCTTGTCTTTTTTACGAAGAACTAGGAGTACTAAACGACACTGCTTCTCGTGAACGAGAACCTTTGTTTTCGACCTGTCGCCAACTGCAGTAAAAGCTCAACAAACCGAAGAGTTCCAGCGATTGTAGGAAGATACAATAATTGCTCTCTCTTATTGTTATATTCTCATTATCGACGTCACCAAGACGCCAACTGCAACACTCACATAGGTGCGATATTCAAGCATCTTGATGCAATTTCGTTCGCTATCGAATCGAACCCACGGCCATCTACGCACGGGTGTCGTTGTACGTGAGGTCGCCGAAGCCGAACGACTCGTTCACGGGGTGGTCGTCCTCGTCATCCATCGAACGCGAGCGGCCGCCGTTGAAAGGAATGCAGTTCTCTGTAGCAAAATGGACAAATAAGTTAGCACACCAACACCGGACAGCTCACCATCCAACAAATACTCACTGTACGGCTGCATGCGCGTGCCGCCTGCTTGCAGACCGAGCCAGTAGAAGCGCAGCTGGCACGTGCCCGTGCACGACGACCAGTCGATGAGGATGTTGGGCGTCGAGGTGCCCCACGTGACCTTACAGTCGTCGTTGTGGTACACCATCTTGTTGCCGATGTACAGCGAACACGGTCCCTATGAAAAAAAAGGAAATAAAGAGTATGAGGACTCGTTTTGGCCTCCAGACGCCATCGTCCGGGAGCTTACCGGGTGGTCCATCGAGCGGTAGAGCTTCACACGTTTGTCGCTCGGGATGGCCTTGGCCTTGGCTACTGAGATAAACGGACGAGACTCGTTGCGGTGGGTGCCCACAGCTGTTGTCTCCGTGGCCGTGAGTCACACTATCATGGTGTTCAACTTGAGATGGTTGAGGCTTCATTGCCCACATTCAGATGAGAGCCTTTCCCAGGGGAGACGGGCTCGGCTGACGCAACGATCCCTATCAGCCTGCTGGTGCGATTGCGCTGGCCAAAGCGCAGACCAAAAAGACTCATCCAGGGCTCTCGGTGGCAGCGAACGAGCGAGTCGGAGCCGTGGAGATGCGAAGCGGAAACCTCAGTCGCCGGATTTTACACATCGTGTTGCAAGCCCTAGAAACCAACGCGTGGCTTCAACGTAAACGTAACCGATGCTTGCAGAGCGCTATTGCATGTGTGCCAAACCGGAGCAGCGAAACAAGCCTCGCCATCGGTCTACTGGCGTTCCGGTCTGACCCCAGATCGCTGCAGAGCGTCTGAGTAGTCAGAGGGTGAGTCGTTCGAACAGAGGCAGGAGTGACTCGGATTTCTGCAGACTGCACCAGATTCAATCCCGTCACCAAATCTGGACCAAATCTGTCTCAGCGAGGCGGACATAGCCCATCTGAGCTCCTGCCCAAGAGTAGTGAGGTAGACAGAGTGGACGGTCCCAAGTTGGTTAGCAAGGCAGCTTTTGCGTTGATAGGAGAGCGCCGCTCGGGGGCCGTTCGCACGACGTGAGATGTTCCGCTGGAATCTTCTGTCTGCGTCTGGGTCCTGTGGCCGATTGAAATCAAGCCCATTTCGCCAGGGTGTCCAAAATTAGGTGCTCGTTCGTACGCATTTGGTGAGAGAGCCTCCACGCTTGTTCTGGGCCATGCGACCGCTCGCCACCGTGGCGCCCACTGCAGCGCTGGTCCATTCGGCGGTGCTAGAAGACGACTCGGTCCATCCGCTCGCGACCGTCGACAGCTCGCGCACGCTGCTCGCGAAGATCTGTGGTCGTGTCAACGGTGCGGCTTTCAACGCGTAGGTCATCGCGACGACGCGGCGGCTCAGTCTCCTGATGCACGTGCTCGCGGCCGTTTTCCAAGCCCCCGTGATCCAGTCGTTCCTGGTCTCGGACCCGTTCTCGCAGCAGCTCATGACCTATTCAGCAGGCATGCTGCTCATCGTGGACGTGGTATCGTCGCTCGCGTGGGACATGCTTCGCCTGCTCACGAGCACGTTCGAGTTCTGGTTCTTGATGAGCGTCAACGCCTTCAACAACATGCTCTGGAACGCTCCACGTGGACGTGCTGGGCTTTCTCGCCAGTAAGCTGTTCACGCTGTGGGTCTGGATGGGTCGCTTCTTCTAGCGAGAGCTGCTCCGCCCAAGCGACGCCTACAAACTGATCAAGTGACGAGCCTACTACCACGTTCAAAGTTGACACCACGTGTATGCTATTAGAACCTCAGTCGTTAACTGTATAGAAAACACGACGCTTGATGAGTCGAAACGAGCCTGGAGGACGTCGCAGCTCGCGCCAGAGGAAGCGCCCCATCCACACCAACAGCGTGAACAGCTTACTGGCGAGAAAGCCCAGCACGTCCACGTGCAGCGTCTGCGTTTTGCCGAACAGGATCGAGATGACCACGCGGTTGCTCAGCCGAGGCGACAGGGGGGGAAGTACAACACGTACACGAGAGAAAGTGGGTGTGCGAACAGCAGCGCGGCGGCCAAGAGAGCCAATCGACGAGACAATCGAGGCGGCGTCTGGTCCACGGGGTCAAGGCATCGAGGAACACGATCCAGTGGCCCCACAGCCACGCAGTCCACAACACCAGCACCGGGCCAGTCTTCCACGAGAGCAGATCAGACGCGGCGAGCGCCACGAGTGTCGTCTCGACCGACACAAACCACGCGTCGATCTCCGAGCAGATTCGTCGTGTGAGCGTGGGTTGGTAATGAGCGACGCAGATGGTAACGTAAAAGAGTGAGCAGGCAAAGCCCACGATCTCCACAACAAAGCAGACATCGACCTGAGGCGTGCCGTCGGCTGACGTCAAGATCTTCATGAGCGGCACGAGAGACGAACAGAGCAGACCAACGAGGGCCGAGGCGTTCAAGATCCAGAGCGTCGAACGAGAGTAGCTGCGTCCTAGGCGAAGCAACGTCTCGGTGACGTCGATGCCTTTTGCCTTGGGGTCTTCCACGAGCTGCAGCTGTTCCCGATGGCGTCGGCGCTGGGAACTGGTTCCGCACATCGACACTGGTTGAAGATCCAGAGCTCGCCGTGCCGCCAGGCGCTGCCTTTGCGGTACGAGGTGGTAGAGAGGAAAATACATCTCGCACTGGATCCGCTTGATTGGAGCCGACGAAAAGACCAGATGCTGCGATCGCGCCGCGCGCACGGTCGTGAATCGTGATGCTGCCCGTGACCTCGAGGTCGACTTAGAGCCGCGGATTGTTGGCGTCCGGAACGAGCTGAAGCACAGTGAGCACAAGAACGGCCACCAGCACATTCGACGCGACGGCGAGGACGCGCGTCATCAAGTGCCGACTGTAGGCGTTGGCGTCTGCGAGTAGCGACGTGGCGTAGAAGGCGGCGGCCACGATCATGACGAAGCGCCGATCGTCGCGGAAGATGCAGTTCCAGAGCACAGCGTTGAGCGCGTTGACCGTGACCAGGAACCAGAACTCGAACGCGCGCACCAGCAACTGCATCATGTCCCACGACAGCGACGCGAGCACGTACAGCAGGCAGACGACTCCCAGGATGCAGTTGGCGGAGCTGACGACACGTCGCGTGGCTGCGCCGTTGAGAGTGTACACGACGAGCACGGACGAGAGATAGACCGTCGCGACGACGTGCATGGAACGGCTCAGCGAGCGCGTGACGCCGACGACTCGTGTGTTGAACGCGACGTCGTCGACGCGTCCGCAGAGCTTGTCCAGCAGCGTCCGCGTGGGATCGATTTCGTGAGGACAAGAGACCGTGTCGTCCTCGTGGACGACCACGGCGGCGCGAGGATGCGGGAGAAGCGGGCGCGGCAGAACGTCGACACGGAAGCCTTTCCATGGAGCTAGGCCCATCGCCGATCTACCCTGATGAAGTGCTAAAAATATCAGCAGTCATGTGCTCACTATTATTTGATCAAGGTCCACTGCTTACTTTTTCTGGTTTGTCTGCAAAATGATGCTATTTGTGTATGCGTTATTAAGATTTTCGACGGTCCTACCTCTCCTAACCGAAAGACTTCGTCGCAAGAGGTGATGATCGCCTCAATGGGACAAAACGGAGTTGTACTTTGATTAGACTACATTCAACTTTGGTTTACACGACGCCGGACAGCAGTGACGCGAGACGGGCGATTGATTACACGGCGTTGTCGGTGACGTTGAGGTCGGCGAAGCTGAAGGACTCGTTCACTGGCTCGTCGTCCTCGATGGAGCGCGCGCCCCACACCCCGTTGTTGCCGCCGGGCCCTAGGGCGTTTCAGTTGCTTCCCTGTGTGCTCTTGTTGTTGGTCTTGTTACTACCGTTGCTGTTACCATTACGGTTGGCATTATTGCCATTGCCATTGCCATTGCCGTTGCCTCCACTGTTGCCTCCAGTGTTGGTGCGATCGCCGCCACCTCCGCCGCCGGAGAGCGAGATGCAGTTTTCTAGAGAAACCCAAGTAAACAGCCGCCCGTTAGAGATATCTCTCGACGCCAAGCAAACAGCTGGAGTCACGTACTGTACGACTGCATGCGCTGGCCCTTGTCCTGGAGGCCGAGCCAGCTGGCACGAGCCCGAGCACGCCGAGAAGCCCGGCGTCGCGCCGCCGAATGCGGCCTGGCAGTCGTCGTTGTGGTAGATCATCGTGTTGTCGATCCACAGCTCACACGGGCCCTGTAGAAGCAAACGCATGGTCAGCGGCTTGGCGTTTCTTTTAGTCGATCCAGAACCAGTGCACTCACCGGGTGGTCCATCGAGCGGTAGAGCATGACCTTGCCGTCGCTCGGAATCTGCTTTGGCGACGCGTTCGGGTTCGAGTAGCCGCAATCCGGTCCGCGGCTCTCGAGGAACGAGCGTACGTTGGCCACGTTATTCTTCTTGGCGAGCGCCATGAACTTGGCGCCGGTCGAGACATCGCCTTCGAAGCCCGACGGCGGCTTGAACTCGGCGACCCAGTTGCCGTAGCCGGGCGTGCCGGCCTTGAACTCGGCCAGTGGCTTGGTCACGTAGTTGTGGGCCTGTGCGACGCCTGCGAGCGCCACGAGAGCGAGGAGACACGAGCGCATTCTGTCGGAGAGGCCTTGAGGCGGTTGAGGTGCGCCGCTTAAAAGCGAGAATGAGCTGCTGGGTAGCGCGTGCGGCCATGGTCTCTTCTGGAAGATGTACGGTCTTCCTGCGGAAAAGGTTGACGAGGACAATTGAAGTCAAGGGCAGACTGTCGCCAGGTGGTCCGACTGGACCCATACAGCTGGGTGGGCCGTTGCGAGGAGCCGAGGTTCCTGCCAGTGGAGAGGAGGCGAACTGGATCCTGGGAGGCGGCGCCTCTACAACTGGTTCGAATAGACCCGTTTATGAACGAAAGGAGACTCGAGGCCCATGCATAGAACGTCCATAATGGTGTCCACAATTCTACGGATGTCCACGACCCAACGACAGAACAGACTAAACCTGTTCGAGCCGACGGTTCATTTGGACTTCGTATCAGATCAATATAAACATGGTCCATTTGGACCAGAATGCCAACAAGAGCTTCTTGGGGAGATTTAAATCGATTCACATTCATTACCGTGGCTCTACCTACGCTCGCATCTACTTGGCCTCGTAGGCCTCGACGTGGACGCCCGAGATGGCGCGACCGGACGGGTCGGCCATGTTCTTGAAGGCGGCGTCCCACTCGATGGCGGCCGCCGTACTGCAGGCGATGCTCGGGCCGCCGGGCACCGTCTGCGCCGCGACTTCCTTCTCGAAGTGCTTGGTGAAGATGCTGCGGTAGAGGTACGCCTCCTTGGTCTGCGGCGTGTTGTACGGGAAGAGCCGCGCCGCGTGCTTCATCTGGCGCTCCGTGACCTCGCGCTCGGCCCAGTCCTTGAGCGAGTCGATCCAGCCGTAGCCGACGCCGTCCGAGAACTGCTCCTTCTGGCGCCAGAGGATGTTCTTGGGCAGGTAGGGCTTCTCCTCGTCGTCAAACGCCTTGCGGATGATGTACTTCTCCATCTTGCCCTGCTTGGCGTCGATCATCTTCTCGCGCGTGTCAATGTTCATGGCCACTTCGAGGAAATCGGCGTCCAGGAACGGCACGCGGGCCTCGATGCCCCACGCGCTCGTCGACTTGTTGGCACGCAGGCAGTCGTACTGGTGCAGCGCGCGCAGCTTGTCGACCGTCTCGCGGTGGAACTTTTCAGCGCTCGGCGCCTTGTGGAAGTAGAGGTAGCCACCAAAGACCTCATCGGCGCCTTCGCCCGAGAGCACCATCTTGATGCCCATGGCCTTGATCTTGCGCGACATGAGGAACATGGGCGTGGAGGCGCGCACAGTGGTCACGTCGTACGTCTCCAAGTGCTTGATGACCTCCGAGACGGCGTCCATGCCTTCCTGGATCGTGTACGTGTACGAGTGGTGGATCGTGCCGAGAAAGTCAGCGACCTCCTTGGCGGCCTTGAGATCGGGCGAGTTCTCGAGCCCGATCGTGAACGAGTGGATGCGGTTGATCCATTCGCCGCCGCTCTCGACGAGCTTCTGCTTCTCGCGCACGGCGATCGACGCCACGAGCGACGAGTCGAGTCCGCCCGAGAGCAGCACGCCCCACGGCACGTCCGACATCATGCGGCGCTTGACGCTGGCCTCGAAGGCCTCTCTCAGCGCCTGGAGATCGAGCGGCGTCTGGCCCATGTGGTCCGGCGCGAACCATCCCGGGTTGTACCAGCGCGAGAACGACTCGGTGGCCGAGCTGAAGATCTCGCCCGGCGGGAAGACCTCGAAGCGCACGCAGCCGTGCTCGAGCGCCTTCATCTCGGACGCGAACCAGACGCTGCCGTCGGCGCCGTAGCCGTAGTAGAGCGGCGTGATGCCCATGTGGTCGCGCACGGCGATCAGCAGATCCTTCTCCTGGTCGTAGAGCACGAACGAGAACATGCCGCGCAGCTTGTGGACAAAGTCGACGCCGTGCTCGAGGTAGAGCGGGATGATAACCTCGCAGTCCGACTTGGTGCGGAACTCGTAGGGCGTCGTGAGCGCCGCCGCGAGCTCCTTGTAGTTGTAGATCTCGCCGTTGACCGCGAGCGTCACGCGCTGCGCCGCGTCGTTGCTCACGAGCGGCTGCGCGCCCGACTCAGGGTCGATGATCGCCAGGCGCTCGTGCTCAATGGCGATGCCCTTGTCCGGGAAGACGCGGATGCCGTTCCAGTCTGGGCCGCGGTGCTGGATGCTGTGGGGGGGGGGGGGG
>JAADVR010000435.1:0-29309 GCA_023335855.1 Pythium scleroteichum | reverse complement strand
GACGTCGGTGCAGACGCGCTCGGATCTCTACGAGCTCGTCAAGAAGTAGGCGTCGAGACGAGAGGGGAGATATCCATGTAAGAAAGCGATCACCTGTTGATTCTTTACGTGTCTCTTGGATGGAAGCGTCTGTGATGGTTGTTGCTCCTTTCCCAAGCAGGAGACTGTTTTCTTGTCACAGCGTCGTGAACGCTCCGGCTACCACCGCGAGACAGTCTTGTCGGTGGTACCGCAGCTAGCCATCGCAGACGTGCCCGTCGTCTCACCCCACTACAAGACTGCTCGAGGCCATGGGCAAGCGCGTCGAGTTTGTCTGCGACAGCCTGCCAACGGGCCAGCGCTAATGTGTCCCACAGCCATGGGAAAGTTCTCTGTGAGTGCGGTGAGAAAGGAATTGTGCGCAACAACCACACTTTCGAGTTCGCCCTACCGTTCTCAACAACCCACCCCTCACATCTATGCGGTAGGGACGCTAACCATAGGGTTTTTAGCGAACCGACGTCGAGTCGATGGCCTGCATGAAGACATAAAGCAGTGTCGGCGTGGCCAGAGATCTGTAGTAGTAGAACAGAGAACTCAAGCAACAACGGGGCGAAAGAGAATGGATTCCAAGCTGAGGAATCGGTCGCAGCGAGAGAGAGGGACTACGACAGCCCTATGAGAACATGCAAAGAGAGTGCGTTTGGAAGAGCACCCGACAGCCAGCGAAGCCTTGTGGCCACCGAGCTAGCGCTTCCCGAGAAGCGGTGTGGCCTCGTTGGCGGCTTTGTCCACGTCAATGGCGACACACGCGCTCGCGTGGTCGTCAGTAGTCGAGACCCCAAACGGAGGGCGCCACAGGTTGAGCAGCAGCGAGAAGAGAATGACCGGCACGCTCGAGAGCAGCTCCGAGAGACCGGCCAGCGCCGGCGGGATCGTGAGGCCGACGAACGGGTACAGCGCGCCGCACGCGATCGGCATCATCACAACGTTGTACACGAACGCCCACGTGAAGTTCCAGCGGATGAGCCGGTTCGTCGCGCGCGAGAGGTCGAGCGCGTTGAGCAGGTCGCGCAGATCGTCCTTGACGAGCACGACGTCGGCCGACTCGATCGCCACGTCCGTGCCGGCGCCGACGACGATGCCCACGTGGGCCATCGCGAGTGCCGGCCCGTCGTTCACGCCGTCACCGACGAACGCCACGTGCTTGCCCATGGCCTCGAACAGCTTGACGGTGTCGACCTTGTGGTGGGGCAGCGCCTCCGCGACGACGTGCAGGTCGGCGATGCCCAGTTGCGACGCCACCGACAAGGCCGTCTCGCGCTGGTCGCCGGAGACGATCCACGGCTGGATGCCGCGCGCGCGGAGCTGCTCGACCACGTAGCGAGCTTCCTCGCGAGGCGCGTCGCGCAGCGCGACGAGCGCGCGGAGAACGTTGTCGACCGCGAGCGCCACGACCACGGAGCCTTGGCGCTGGCAGCGGACGTTGCGAGCCACGACGCTCGACGGCACGTCGACATGGAGTTCGTCTTGCATCCACTTGAGCGAGCCGACATGCACCGCGCGGCCATCCACCGTGCAGCGCACACCACAGCCCGGCACGGCTTCGAAGGCGACGGCGTCCAGACGACGCGCAGCGTGCGTGTCGGCGTACTGGAGAACGGCGCGAGCGATCGCGTGCTCGCTGTTGCGCTCGGCGGCTGCGAGGTACGCGAGCTCGAGGCCGTCCGAGCCCTTCGACGTCGCCAGATGCACGTCGACGACTTGGAGCTGGCCGGTCGTAAGCGTGCCGGTCTTGTCGAACAGGACGACGTCGACGGCGTCCAGCGACTCGAGCGCGTGGCCGCCCTTGAAGAGCACGCCGAAGTGCGAGCCGATCGAGGTCGCGACCAGGATGGCGGTGGGCACGGCGAGACTGATCGCGCACGGGCAGCTGATGACGAGGATCGTGACCGCGAAGCGAAGCGCGAACGGCAGCGGACTGAGCCCGCGCGTGTCGACCACGTGGCGCGACGCCAGCACGTACCAGGCGACGAACATGGCGACGGCGACGGTGATGATGAACGTCGTGAAGTACGAGGCCACGACGTCCGCGGCGCTTTGGATGGTCGACTTGGACGACTGGGCCTCGTCCACGAGGTGCACGATCCGCGCGAGCATCGACTCGTTGACCGTGTGGGTCACGCGCACGACGAGCACACCCTGCGCGTTGATCGTGCCGCCGATCACGACCGAGCCGACTTGCTTGGCGACGCGACGCGGCTCGCCCGTCACCATCGACTCGTCCACCGAGCTCGCGCCGTCCACGACGACGCCGTCGGTCGGCACGCGCGCGCCGGGCACGACTCTGAGCAGGTCGCCTCGCTCGACGAGCAGCACGTCGATGTTCGTGTCGCGCTTGCCGGTCGGGTCGAGTAGGAGGGCCGTCTTTGCCTGGATCTTGAGCAGCGCGTCGACGCTGTGGGATGCTCTCGCTTTGACGATCTTCTCGACGTACCGGCCCAGCAAGATGAGCGTGACGAGCAGCGCCGTGACCTCGAAGAACGTCTCGCCGCTGGAAGCAGAAGCGCCGCTGATGACGCCGAGCGCGATCGTCACGACCGAGAAGACGTAGGCCGAGAGGGAGCTGAGCGAGATGAGCACGTCCATCGTGACGCGCGAGCCGAAGCGCAGCGCGAGCCACGAGCTCTCGTGGATCGGGTACGCGACCACCAACAGGATCGGCGTCGAGCAGGCCAGTCCCACGACGTTCTGCCAGCTCAAGCCGCGCACGAGCTCGCTCGCGAACGCGCGCTGGGCGCCCGCAGACAGCAGCGGCACCACGTACTGGACGAACGCGATCGGCAGCGTGAGCACGCAGCTCCAGACGAGGTACCGAGCGAACGTCGCGACCTCTTCTTCCTCGATCGCGATCGCGTGCGGACGCGGCGTGGACGCGACCACGCGGGCGCCGCCCAGCGCGTCCGAGAGCTTTCGCACGAGCGTGCGCGCGCCCAGCGCGTCGGGATCGTACTCGACGAGGACGCTGGTGCGCCCCGTCGTGGCGGGTTCGTTCGGGGCGTACGCACGCACGCCGGCGACGCCCTGGACGCCGAGCAGCGCCTGCTGGGCTCGCTCGACGCTGCCGCCGCCTTCAGCCGCCAGCACGATCGTCGTCAGCGACTCGCTGGGCAGGGGCGTGGCCGTGAACCCGAGCGTCGTGACGAGCGACTCGATCTCGAGCGGCGAGCGAACCGTCGGGTCAAAGTCCACGACGCCGCGGCTCGTGAGCAGACTCACGTTGACGCCCACGACGCCCGGCTGCGCGGCCAGAAAGCCTTCGATGCGCGTGCAGCAGCCCGTGCACGTCATGCCGCCGATGCTCAGACGCACCGTCTCGACGCCGCCACGCGGCGCGGTCGACGCGGTCGACGCGACGCGCTGGGACGCGCACGCCGAGCTCGAGGACGCGCAGCACGACTTGACCTTACCCGCCGACGCGACGGCCACCTGCTTGGGCGAGCAGCAGCCGCTGGCGCTCGTGCAGCACGAGGCCTCTCGCTTCGGCTTGGACGCGCAGCACGTCGCGTCCTTGTCCTCCTTTGGCGCCGCGTCCTTCTCGCGTCCGCACGTGGAGCTCTTCGCCGCGTCCTTGTCTTCCGTGGGCGCGCAGCACGAGCTCGGCGCGGTGGTGCCTGCGCAGCTCGTGGCTGGCGTGGTCTGGTCGTCGCGTCCTCCGGAGCAGCCCGCGGCCGGCGCAGCGGCGGGCTCCTTCTCGCCGCCGCAGCAGCCCGTGGCGCACGCGTCCTTGGTCTCCGTCGTCATCCTCGCCAAGTGCAGACGTCCAGCAGCAAGGCGCGTGCCTCCCCCATCATCTACCGATCTCCACCGGTGACGGTCCAGTATCTGGGGCGATGGCTACATGGCCAGCAACCTCCGTCCTCAGCTCTCCTGGCTGACCAACGGCCGTCCGCCGAGCTGCTGGAGCCGCATCGGCTTCCCAGTGGAGACCACCGCCACCGCTAAGTAGCTGAGACGAGATCGCGACGGGTTCGCTGCTGCGATGCCCATCGAGTGGGTCTGCAGTGAGAAACCCCCCGCTCTCGGTCGGTTTCTCTTTTGACAAAACCACCAGCAACGCGTCTGACCCGAGCAGCTACCCGTTCGCTCTCTTTCCCTCGCGCGCCCAAGACCAAACCCATGCAGCGGCGTCTGCTCGTGTTGCTTCTCGCGGCTGCGGCGCTCGAGTCGTCCGCGCGGAACCTCAAAGCCGCCAGCGACGCCTGCAGCTGCGGAAAAGGCATGAGCTGCGTCACCGTCTACAGCTACAAGCGCAACACCGAAACCAGACAATGCGCGATGGAGCCCGTGTGCCAAGGCAAAACCCCGGGTTTCTGCCCGATTCTTAAAAGTGATCCAAGTCAGCCGGACGTCCACTGCACGTTCGTCGCGGAGGGAAAGCAGAAATTTAAGGGAGAGCTCGCCACAGTCGTAGTCGGCAATCGGAAATTCCCCGGCCAGTTCCAGTGCATGAGCGTTAAGGATTGTGAGTACAAATCGCCAAAGTCACTCACTTGCTCCCTCCCCGAATGGGGCAAGAAAGATACTGCGTTATGCCGTGACCACGGCACGTACACCTACGACACCCCGATTTCCAAGTCAGAATACGACGTCAGCCGTGTCTGCCAGTGCCTCTATGGCTTCAAGGGGACGGAGTGCGAAAGTCAACTTGCTGAGTGCGCTGAACCTGGTCTATGGGGTCAGATCCAAGGACAGGACGCCTGTATCTGCGGGAACAAGCTCACCAGAACTCCTTGCGCCGACGGTTGCAAGAACTGCTAACCGTGAATCAACCCAAGACTCTTGGTTCTCTTTTATAGTGTTGTAGCCAGAACACACCAACTCTTGCCTAACTGATGGGTGGTCAGAAGTAGCTGTGCGTGGCGTTCAGAAGCTCTTGCTAATACCTTACTGAACGGACTCAACATACTCTTGGGAGAGGAGATTTAGTTCAAGCCATCAGACAAAACACATTTGGAACAGATAACCCGGGGGCTGTGCACGTAAAGAGGTAGCTCTAAAGCTCCAGCGACGACGAGTGGCTGAGCTTGCAGGAGAGCGACAGCAGACTGGATAAAACCATTGAGCGTAGTGACAAGCCGTAGGCTGTTTCGGCGCCGAGGGTTCGACGCTGTACGCCACAGCGCGTCGCGAAAGACAACAGCGCGAATGCGAGTGCTTTGACGTCACGTTCTCTGAACACCAATGAACGAAGGCGAGTTGGTTGACTCAAGAGCCGTTTAGTCGTAGTGTAACATCACTCTGTCTATTTAAATCGGTCTAGCCAAGCCATTTCCCGATCGAATAGTGCTCGAGACTCCTCGCTCTTGGTCTCTTTGTATCGCTTGAATTGAACAATTGGAGAGTACTGAAGCGGCAATACAAAAGATCAGATCTGCACCATCACCACAGAGACCTGTTGGTTTGTACCTTGAGGTTGAGATGGCGCGTGACCGACATGCGGAAGAACTTTTCGAGTTTCTCAAGGCGCTTTTGCACGCCTTCGGCCTTTTTCTTCGCGATCGTTTGGTTCTCCGAATTGCGGCGCGCCGGCTCCCAGTACAAAACGATCCGTCGCAAATCTGGAGACACGCTCGCCTCAACAAGGTGCGCGAAGACGTCGGTCTCCATCAGGTCCGAGTCCTCCAACAAGAGGTTCTGCACGTAGCCCAGCACAGTCAGCTCGACACGCTCTTGGCGATGCGACACGCGCTCGGGACCAAACTTCTTGGTCTTCTTCTCCAGCGGTGCAGCGATCTTCGTCTCTGCACACCAACAACAGTAAGTACCCTCTACGTATCTGCGGTTTGAGAATGGCAGACGCACTTGGGATGGCCATTCCTTCGGCGTTCTTGCCGCCGCGCGGCTTCGTGGCGTCGAACTCGCCCAGCACCTTCAGCAGTCGCTTCTTCGGGATGCGCTCAGCGCGGTCCACCTCTTCGTCCTCCTCCTCGTCGTCGTCGTCAGCCTCGTCGGCAGCCTGAGAGTCGTCGTCACGAACCAGCCGCCGGCCAAAGTCCTTCGATCCGAGCGTGAACAGCTCTTCCACGTCCTCCAGAAACTCCTCCGTCTCCTGGTCATGCTCGTCGTCGTCGTCGTCCACAGCATCCGCCAGCAAGTTCGGGTTCTCCTCGAGCTCTTCCTTCGTGAAGAACGTCGCCTTCTTCTTGGGCTTGGCCACGGCCACACCCTCCTCGCCATCGCTGTCATCATCTTTGAGGTCCTGCAGTGGCGTGAGTTTGAGTCCAGTGATAGCAACCGACAGGAAGAGCTCTTGGTGGACGACTCACCTCAAACGGGCTCGGCTTGGCAGCCGCAGCTCTCCCCGCGCGCGCACCACGGCGGCTCTGGCGCGCCAGCACGGCGGGCGACGCGCGGAAGCGTCTTGCGAGTGGCTTTGCGGCCGTGTGGCGTGCCGCCGCCGCCAGCAGTGCACGCATTCGCATGGCGGACGCCAGCATCTTGATCTCCCGAGCAGCTCCAGCCAGTCTTGTGGGATCCAATGGACACCTAATGAGTTAGGTTAGTTGATCCGCGGCAACAAGTCGCAACGTGAAGGAATTCAGTTTCGCGATGGATTTTTCTAGGTTGGCGGTTGACTGGATAGCTTTCGGTTCTGCGTAAATTACGGAGCATCCCTTGTGGATCCAGCCAATCATCAACCAGAATACTTGTTCACTTCAGTCAACTACTGAAAGCTATAGATTCCAACCGACTCTCGTTTCTTTCTGTGATTGGCTAAAATTCAAGTTCACGCAATCCAACCTAGATTTCCAGCTCGTTTCGATCCAGAACCGGGAGAGACCATCACTCATTCTTGGTCGTGAGGCTTTTACCCCCACGCTTTTCCCCCCACGACTTCTCCATTCGCCATGGCCCCCGCAAGTCGCTCCGCTCTCTCCGACGGCGTCTGCGTGTCCGAGGACGAGGACGTGCCGTCGCTCACGTCATCGCAGCGTCCGGACGACGACGACCACGTCGTCTTCCTCATCATCCCCAAGCTCGCGGCCGACGAGAGCGCGACGCTCGTCGTGCGCGCGCTCGCCGATGCCGCCGGCGTGCGCGACGTGCAGATCGATCTCCACGAGAAGCTCGTGCGCATCGAGCTGCTGGGCCGCGTGCAAGAGCGCGACGAGATCGAGCTGGCCGCTGTCGTGCGCAAGGCCACGCCCCACAAGCTCAAGGCGTACCCGGTCTGGCAGCACCTCGACCGCGTCGTCAAGCTCAAAGTGGACGGCATGCGCTGCATGACCAACTGCGGCACGCAGGTGATCCGCGCGCTCGAGCAGTTCCCGGGCGTGCTCCACATCCACATCGACTCCAAGTCGAAAGAGGCCGACGTGACGCTCGCCAAGGGCTCGACGGCCACAGAAGTGGATCTCATCAAGTGCATCCACGCGGCCAACCCGAGATTCGATGCGTTCGTCGCCAACGGCAAGCGCGAGCACGCCAACAGTCTTCCAGGCGCTGTGCTGCTTAATATCGACAGTATGAACTGCGACGAAACGTGCGCCAAGAAGATCGAGGACAAGCTCAACGCCTCCGAGGGCGTGATCGAGTCGAACGTCGACTTTGCCAACAAGCGAGCAACTGTCTTCCTGGAGCCAGACTGTCCGCTGACAGAGCCGGATCTTGTGGACGTGGTCAAGAGTGTCTGCACGACGTGCCACGCGTCGCTCTACCAGCCGTTCAGCGGCTCGCGCGAGGTTCTGCTCACGGTCGACGGCATGAGCTGCGCTGCCAACTGTGCACGAAAAGTGCAGGTGGCGCTGAACGAAGCCTCGGGCGTGATGAAGGCGACCGTCGACTTCAAGAGCAAGCTCGCGCACGTGTACTTGGAGCCAGGCAGCCGCCTCAACGAAACCGATCTCGTCGAGATCGTCAAGTCGGCTGGAACCAAGTTCTCCGCCAGTGTCTTTGAGCCTTCGTCCGAGCCGCGGTCGGTCTTACTCCAAGTGAACGGCATGAGTTGCGCCAAGAACTGCGCGCGGAAGGTGCAGACCGCGCTGAGCAACGTGCCTGGGGTCTCCAGTGCCGTCGTGGACTTCCCGACCAAGCTCGCGGCCGTGAACCTCGAAGCTGGCTGCCGCCTGACGGACACTGACTTGGTGGAGGCTGTCCAGTCTGCCGGCACTAAGTTCAGCGCCGTGGTCGTGCCGTCGACTCGCCAGGTCACGCTGGAAGTGGCTGGCATGAGCTGTGCGAAGAACTGCGCCCGTAAGGTTCAGACGGCTCTCCGCGACGCCGACGGTGTCGTGAGTGCAGACGTGGTCTTCCCTACGAAGCTCGCACACGTGGAAGTGGACGGCAGCAGCCGACTCACGGACGACGACCTCATTGGCATCGTGCGCAGCGCCGGTCCAAAGTTCAATGCAACGGTGTCGAGCTCGCTAAAGGAGCCTCGCCCCGCGGCGGTCGTGGAGGTCAAGCCGAAAACCGTCGCGGTGATCGCGTCGTCGCCGAAGAAGGTCTCCAAACCGAAGGATCCACCGAAGAAGAGTGTCAGCAAGACATCGGAATCGTGCTGCTTGACTTCGTCCGAGACCTCTGGCTCGGTCGCTATCGCCATCAATGGCCACGCTCAAGAAGATATCACGGAAGCTTCGCTTCTGATCGGTGGCATGACGTGCAACTCGTGTGCGAACTCCGTCGAAGGTGCACTCAAGCTGCTGCCGGGCGTGAAGTCGGCCGTCGTCAACTTCGCGACCGAGAAAGCGACCGTCCGATTCGATCGCGACGTCGTCGGCATCCGCACGCTCATCGAGAACGTCGAGATCATCGGATATGAAGCGTCCTATGTGACTCAAGACGACGCGCAGAAGGCGCTCGGCGACCAGCGCGCCAAGGAGATCGCTCGCTACCACACCGACTTCTTCGTGGCGACGCTGTTCACGTTCCCGATCATGCTGATCATGATGGTGCTGGGCAACATTGGCCCCATCAGCCACGGGCTCATGGCGCCGCTGTATCGTGGCGTCTCGTGGATGGCGTTCCTCGTGTTCTTGCTATCCACGCCCGTGCAGTTCTATTCGGCTCGCCGCTTCCACGTGGACGCGTGGAAGGGTCTTAGGAACCGCATGCTTGGCATGTCGTTCCTCGTGTCGATGGGCTCGAATGCCTCGTACTTCTACGGCGTCTTCAGCCTCATCCGCAGCATCGTGCTCAACGACGCGAGCGTCGCGAACGCAGACATGTTCATGACGTCGTCCATGCTCGTCGCGTTCGTCGTGCTCGGCAAGTACCTCGAGGCCGTGGCCAAGGGCAAGACGTCCGAGGCGCTCGGCAAGCTGCTGGAGCTCCAGGCCAAGTCGGCCAACGTGCTCATCTTCGACGCGTCTGGCAAGAAGGTCGTCGAGGAGAAGGTCGTCCCGATCGAGCTTGTACAGCGTGGCGATATCCTCAAGGTCGTCCGCGGCTCGTCCATCCCGGCCGACGGCGTCGTCGTGTACGGCGAAGGCCGCGTTGACGAGGCCATGCTCACGGGCGAGTCCAAGACGATCAAGAAAGTGGTCGGCGACAAGGTCATGGGCGCGACCGTGATCGTCGACGGGCTTTTCCATATGAGAGTCACAGGCATCGGCAGCGACACGGCGCTGAGCCAGATTATCCGTCTCGTGGACGACGCGCAGACCTCCAAGGCGCCGATCCAGGCGTACGCCGACTACGTCGCGTCGCTCTTCGTGCCGACAGTGCTCGTGCTGTCGTCCATCACGTTCCTCGTCTGGTACATTCTGTGCGTGGCCGAGGCCATCCCCGAAGGCTGGATCCCGTCCACAGACAGCCGCTTCGTGTTCGCGTTCAACTTCGGCATCGCGACGCTGGTCGTGGCGTGTCCGTGCGCGTTGGGTCTGGCCACGCCGACAGCCGTGATGGTCGGCACAGGCGTGGGCGCCAAGCACGGCGTGCTCATCAAGGGCGGCGAGCCGCTCGAGGTCGCGCACAGCGTCAACACGATCCTCTTCGACAAGACGGGCACGCTCACGGTCGGTGCGCCCGTCGTGACCGACATGGTCGTGCTGACGAGCCGCATGAGCTCGAAAGAGCTCATCTACCTGGCCGGCTCGGCCGAACTCAACAGCGAGCACTCACTAAGCAAGGCCATCATCGACTACGCCAAGTTTATCTGCCCGACGCTCGAGCAGCCGACGAGCTTCAGCGGCGTCTCGGGTCGCGGCATCGCGTGCAACGTGGACGGCAAGAGCATCGTGATCGGCAACCGCGAGTGGATGGTGGACAACGGACTCCAGCGCCTCGACAGCATCGTGGGCCAGCAGGCGACCATCACGTTCCAGAACGCCGGCAAGACCTCGATCTACATGGGCGTGGACGGCGAGCTCGCCGCGGTCTTCGGCGTCGCCGACGCGCCCCGTCCGGAGGCGGTGCGCACGATCCGCAAGCTCAAGCAGATGGGCATCGAGGTGTGGATGGTCACGGGCGACAACCGCCGAACGGCCATCACGATCGCCGACCAGCTCGGCATCAGCCGTCGCCACGTGATGGCCGAGGTCATCCCGTCGGACAAGGCGTCCAAGGTCAAGCAGCTGCAGAGCACGGGCCGCATCGTCGCGATGGTCGGCGACGGCATCAACGACTCGCCGGCGCTCGCGCAGGCCAACCTCGGCGTCGCGATCGGCGCCGGCACGGAGATCGCCGTGGAGACGGCCAACATGGTGCTCATGAAGTCGAGTCTCTGGGACGTGATCACGGCGCTCGATCTCTCGCGCACCATCTTCAACCGCATCCGCCTCAACTACGTCTGGGCGCTCGGGTACAACTGCCTGCTCGTGCCGCTCTCGGCGGGCGTGCTCTACCCGTTCGGCATCAGCATCCCGCCCATGTTCGCCGGCGCCGCCATGGCCATGTCCTCGGTCTCGGTCGTCACGTCGTCGCTGCTGCTGCGCTACTACTCGCCGCCGCAGATGCCCATGGCCTTCTCGGGCGACGAGACCAAGTCGGTGCTCTTCCGCCGGCCGTCCGAGTCCACGCAGCTGCTCGCGTCCAGCAGCATGAAGTGATCTCGCTTTCACACGTCGCAGAAAAGCTAATTGCATCTGCAGGATAACAATTTAGGCTAGCTAGAACGATTCAAAGAATGCGCTTTTTTACATGGTCCCACAGAAGTTAACCCATGATTGGCAGTGCTCGAAGATGACCGTCCCGCAGGTCGAAGCCGTCGCGGCGCCGGCGCTAGCGGCTGAAGCGAGCGTCGCTGGCGCTGACCAAGCGCATCAAAGTGTAGAGGAATCAGTCGGCAAGGAGGCTGTCCAAGTCGCGGAGGAATCGGCGCAAAATCCTTTCCTCAGGGGCAAGCGCAAGAAAGAGGACTGGACCGAGGAAGAGCACGAGGCGTACTTGGCCAAGCGCGTGCAGAAGCGCCATGCGCGCAAGGCCAAGAAGCGCGACGAGAAGAAGGCGCGCACGGAGGCGCAGCCAGAGTACTCGTTCAAGGACGGTGCGTGGCTCCATGCGTTACGGATGAATGGAGAGAGAATTGATGGTGTGGCAGGGTATCGGATGGTCACGCCGTACGTGTATGAGTTCCGCACGAACGCCAAGGAGCGATGGCTCGGCCGCCAGCTCGTCGACACGTTCACGGCCGAGTTCGGCGCCAACTCACCCGAGTACTACGTACGTAAGGCCTGGAATCGATCTCACACGGGTGCTAAGGTTCAAGGCTCGTGTCCCGCAGCGCATGGCTATCGCCTCCGGACGGATCACAGTGAACGGCAAGATCGTCGCGCCAGACACGGTCATCAAGAGCCGCGACCTCATCGTCCACGTGGCGCATCGCCACGAGCCGCCGGTCTCGGGCGAGGAAGTCAAGATCGTCCACGAAGACGAGGAGCTGGTTGGAGTTATTTGTTTTGCAATTTGTTTTGACACCTTCGCTTATACGTTTTTTATTTTATTTATTTGTTTCCAGCTCGTGGTATCCAAGCCGCCGTCGATCCCGACGCACCCCTGCGGCGCCTACCGCCACAACTCGCTCCACTCGATTCTGCATCGCATGCGACCGGACATCCACCAACTCAACATCGTCCACCGCCTCGACCGCCTCACGTCGGGCATCGTCATCCTCGCGAAAACGCAGGTCAAGGCCAAGGAGCTCGCGCTCTGCATCTGTACGTGCCACACGACTGATCTATACCTATTTGGCTTCGTGCAGTTGCTAATCCTCACTGAATAGCGGATCGAGAGGCCTCCAAGACGTACCTCGCACGCGTGCGCGGCCACTTGCCGTCGAAATTCGACGACGCATCCCAGAAGCAGCTGCAGACGACCGCTGCGGCCAACTGCGCGGCTAGTGAAATCACGTTCCCGGACGACGAGACCATCCACATTAGCTGTCCGCTGCAGTGCCAGTCGAAGCGTGACGCCGTGTACGAGTGCCACGCCGACGGCAAGGAGTCCCGTACCGTCGTCCGCGTGCTGCGCTTGGACAAGCAGACGACACTGGTCGAGTGCAAGCCCATCACCGGCCGCACACACCAGATTCGCCTCCACCTGCAGCTCATCGGATTTCCGATCGCGAACGACCCGTGCTACGGCGGCGAGCTCCACTTCGGCGAGACGACTGCGCGACGCGAAGCCATCGCCGAGGCCGAGACCAACAAGGCCAGCAAAGATCCCGAGGCCGGCACGGTCGACTTTGCGACTCCACGCCGAGAGGACGAGACGGAGGAGGCGTTCCTGCAACGCACGTGTCCCTGGTGCAACATCAGCGAGGACGCGGCGTACAACGAGACCCAGCTCCACTGCACCAAAATCTGGCTCCACGCACTCGAGTACAAGGTACGCAAAGCCGTGAAACGTGATGTTTTTTCATGACGCCAGATACTAACTGGACGGACTATCTGCTGGCAGCTCGGTGGCCCCGTGTTTCGCGTGCCCGAGCCAGCGTGGGCATTTCCCTCGGACGATTACTAGACTAGCTTTAGCAGCGGAAGGCGCCTTCCAGCAGTTTGCCGTAATCCACGTGGCTGTTGTTGGTCGGGAAGTACACGTCCGCGATCAAGTACGTGTCGTCGTCCGACAGCGTGGGCTCGACCGAGAGCACGGCCGCCATGAACGCCTCCTCGCCCAGGAACCCGCTCTTGTCGGTGTCGCGGTCGCGAAGCGCCTTCCGCAAAACGTACTTGCGGGCGCCGAAGACGCGGCGCAGCAACCCCACCACGCGAGCGTCGGCGGCCGGCGGTGTCGAGTCTCCTCGAGGGCCGGCGAGAGGAGCGTCGCGGTGAGATGGCTTCGCGTCAGGCTTGGTCGCGAGCGCCAGCGTGGGGATATCCGATTGCTGTCGGCGTCGCGGCGATGGGAGGCGTTCGTGGCTCATGTCTGGCAGACACGCGTCGCCCGCGTCCGAGCCACCACAGTCGAAGTCGCCTTCGTCGTCCACGTCGTGGTCTCCACGACGAAGTGAGAACTGGTTTTCGTCGCGCCCATCGTCGGTGTGTTGACGTTCTCGTCTTCTCTCCTGCGTCTCCGCTGCTGGGCCATCGAACACGCGATCGCAGAGAGCGTTGTAGTCCACGACGCCTCTCCGCTGGCGGTGGTCGACGCCAAATTTCGTCGTGATCACCTGGAGATCCCCATTCAAGAGAGCTATTTTGTAGGCCCTCGCGACCTGCGACAGCTGCGTGGCGTCCACGACTCGCTCGTGGCGGTCGTCGGCCTCTCGCAGCAGACGTCTCAGCGCCGAGCACTTGCTCAGTCGCTCGTAGACGTCGCTCGCGGTCGTTGCGACCACACGGGAGGCAACAGCGTCGCAGAAATCGTCATATACGAACGGCTGCGGGCCGTTAGCGTCGCCTGGACCCGCCCGGCGGTCCTCGAACTTGCGGCAGAGCGTCACTAGCTGCTGCGCGTTGAGCTGCGCGACGAGTCCTAACCGATCCAGCGCTCTCCGGACGTCGGCGACCGCCAGCACGCCAGCGTCCGAGCTATCCGCGCCTCGAAAGGCTCGACGAGCGACGAGACTCGTCAGCTTCTTGGCGTCCACGGCCTTGGCGATTGCAGTGAGCACGGCGTCGGC
The DNA here is from genome assembly GCA_023335855.1 of Pythium scleroteichum. NCBI lineage: Eukaryota > Oomycota > Peronosporomycetes > Pythiales > Pythiaceae > Pythium > Pythium scleroteichum. The sequence continues at coordinate 15,262 of JAADVR010000435.1, read as the reverse complement.
GTCCGAGAACGGGAATCTCTCCGGGTGGCTCTCGCAGAAGCTCAGCGTCTGGCGGTCGGCCTCGATGAGCTCGAGCTTCTGCTGCGGCGCGAACTCGAAGCTCACGACGGCACCGACGAAGAAGTCACTCGCCTTGTACGCCGAGCGGTCTTTGTCTTGCTCCCGAGACGACGTGCCGCCGTCCTGCAGCTCGCAGCACTTGCGGAACCGCCCACGATCCAGGAAGCGGCCGCCAACCACGCCCGAGTTCTTGACGCGCGGCTCGAAGACCGCGAGCGTGTCGTCTTCGAGGAAGAACGTGAGAACGAACTCTCGCTGGGCGTTGGCGTCCGAGGCTCTCAGCCCGTGGAATCGCGCGCGGAACCGCAGCTGCTTCTTCTCGAGCGACTCGTTCTCGAAGAACTGGTGCGCGCGGCTCGGCTGCTCGTTCTCTCCGAGCCCTCCGAGCTGAGCTCGCACGGCCTTGGCGTCGACCTGGAAGACCTTCCACTTGGCCGCCCGCTGGCGCCGGCTCGCCTGCTCGGGCTCGCACTTCTCCTGCGTCATGCCGTGGGTCTCCAAGTAGTACTCTCGCGTGAAGGCGTCGCAGTCTTCCAGCAAGAACCGCCGCGAAAAGATCTGCACAAAGTCGCCGCAGCGCAAGTCCCGCTCGCCGAGGAATCGGTCTTTGCGGCCGTCGCTCGCCACTCGCCGTCGCGAGAGCAGCACGGCAAAGTGGCCTCGCCCTTCGCGCTCGGGCTTGGGCTCGACGAGCTCGACCGTGTCGTCGCACAGGAAGTAGTGGAGCACGTACTTTCTCGTCTCCGGGTACAGCGGGTGCGGGTCCTGCCACGACACGAAGAAGCGCAGCACGCGCTGGCTGAGCTCGTGGAACTTGCGCACTTTCTCGCTCTTGCTCTCGGCCGCCGCCGCGGCTTTCTCGCGCAGTCGCTGCTTGAGCTGCTCGACCTCGTCACGCTGTGAACTGCTCGTGTCGTCGTCCGGGTACTTGCGAGGACTGCCTTGCGGCTGGCCGAGCGCCTCGTCGTAGAACGCTCGCGTGGCCTCGTCGCAGTCGATCAGGTAGATGCGGCGCCCGTAGAGGGCGACGCAGCCGCCGACAGAGAAGTCTTCGGGCGTGAACGGCTCGCCGGAAGGCTTGGTCGCGGCCGTGCGCTTCATGAACTCGCCCTGCGCGAGCCCGCTGTTGGGCACGCGCGGCTCGGAGATGGCGAGCGAGTGGTCGCTCAGGTAAAAGAGCAGCACGATGCGCCGCACGCGGTCCTGCCGCGTCGAGCTCGAGTGGGTCTCGACCAGAAGCGGCTCGAGGAAGTACCCGAAGAAGCGCAGCACCTGCCGGTCGTGCGTGATCCACTTGGGTTGCGTGGCGTCCGAGCGGAACTTGGAGCTCGGCCGGTTGGGCGCCGTGGACGACGCCACCTGCGTCTGGTTGCTCTTGGCGAGCGGAGTGATTGAAGCCGAAGGGGGCTTGGTACCAGCAGCTGTGGCGTCGAGGCGGACGCGGCCCTGGACCATTTGCTCGAGCAGTTGGCCCTTGTGGAAGTTGGTGCGGCCGATGAAGTGGCGCTGTGTCGACACGAGGCCCGGGATCATGGGGATTGGGATCGAGGACGACGCAGCAGCCTGTACGCTGGGACCTCGCCCCGTGGAAGCCGAGCTTCCTGTCCGGTCGAGCATGTTAGCAGCCACAGGACTCTCTTGTTGAAGTCGAACGGAGGTGAGACGCATCAGAACCCACCGACCTAGGAATAGACAAAACAAGGCCGAGGCACGTAACGCCAGACTCGGGCAGAGTGGAGCGATCGATCTCTATGTAGCAGACTCACGAAATATACACGATTTATTCGGCGCTCTTCTTCTTCTTCTTCTTCTTCTTCTCACCGTCCTGTGCCGGGGCCTCCTCGACGGGCTCCTCCTTCTCCTTCTCCTTCTTCTTGTCCTTCTTGCTCTTCTTCTTGGGCTTCTCCTCTTCCTCTTCCTCGACCTCGGCCGCGCGCTTCTTGTCCTTCTTGCTCTTCTTGCTGCCGTTGGTCGCCGAGGCCTTGAGCTCTTCCGAGACCTGCGTCATCACGTCCGCGTTCTTGCGCGGCGCCGCACCGGTCTCGTAGAACGCCAGTCGCTCCTCGACCTGCTCGCGCATCATGTCGCCGAACTTGGTCGTCGGCTCGTCGATGAACGAGTCGATACGCGAGGCGATCGCACACTTGTTGGCCAGGTAGCGCGAGATGCGGCCCTTGTTCTTGGCGGCCGCGCGGCCGATGAACGACGAGTGGAAGAGCAGGCCGTACTTGGGCGTGTTGCCACGCGTCTTGAGCGCGCGGAAGAGCGCCTTCTCGGCGCCGAGAATCTGCACGGTCGAGGCCGGGCACTTGGCCAGGTTCGTGAGCGAGCCGGCGTGCGAGATGAGCCGCGCGCCGACCGTCTCGCCGATGAGCGCCGCGAGGTTGGGCGCCACGGTCGACATCTTGGACTGGAGGTACTCATACAGCTGGCGGCGGTACTCCGCGAGCTTGATGAGGCGCGTGGTGAACGCGTCAATGTTGATCATGTCAATGTCGGAAATGTCCATGCCCATGGACGTGCGCGCGGCGTGGTAGATCTGCTGGGCCTTGTCCTCGTCGAGCACGATCGACTTGAGCTCCTCGACCTTGTCCTCCGTGAACGTCGCGCGGTTCTTGATGAATGAGGCCGCGCGCGCGTAGAGGTAGTTGTCATTGACGATCTTGACGAGCTCCGGAAAGTGCCACGAGTACCACTCGCGCACGCGCATGGCGAACGTGTTGATGTCCTTGTCCATCTGGTCGATCAGCGCGATGGCCTGGATGATCATGTTGTCGGCGCGGTTCACGTTGAACTTGACCTTGGCGCGCGAGTACGAGTGGCCGAGACCGAGCTGCGCCTTGGCGAGGTTGCCGTTGTCGAGCTCTTTGACAAACTTGCTAAAATGGAAGCGCACGCCGCGCAGAATCTCCAGCGTCGTCTCGTTCGAGTTGCACGGCACCGAGAGCGCGTCCGAGACGGCCTGCGCGATGCTCTTGTCGAACACGCCGAGCGAGAACTTCGCCTTCTTGCCGGCCTTGACCTTGGGCAAGTTCATCTCCAAAAAGTTCTTGAGGTCGTCGCCGAGCAGGCCTTCCGAGACGTTGTTGATGTTCTCGAGCGCGTTCTCGGCCGACGTGAACGGCTGGAAGGCCTTGAGCTTGACGATGCGGCCGAACTTGGCCAGGTCGTTGACGCTCTGCTGCACCTCGGCGAGCAGCGAGCCGATCTCTTCGTGCTCGACGACCTCGAAGAGCGCAAAGCCCGAGGCCGACTCGAACAGCACCAAGTGGTTCACTCCCTAGCCACACGCGCATGGTCGTCAGGCGCCTGCCTTCCTGTACGAAAGATAACCAACCACAGCGCCGCTTACCATTGCGTCTCGGCGAGGATTCCGTTTCTGTCGCTTCGCGCCCAAGAGAGCTACTGACCAGGCGACCAGTCCCGTGCGAAATGGATGGTCATGAGCCGGAAACCTGTGATAGCTGATATAGCGGATGCAGGATGGGAGGGTCCCGTGTGATGTGGTACACGAGGGATTGGTGAGCGGTGTCCCGAATAGAAGGGAATGGCCCCGTGTGATTGGGGGGTAATGATGTGAAAGCACGCTGGCCACTTGGGGTGTTCTCCATCATGAGTGTGATCCCGGACACGCAAGAGACCGAGAGACGTTGATGAGCGGAAGACGCTGATGGGATGGCTGCAGCGCCGCGCGGGTCGTCGCGGTGTAGTTTGGGAGGTATCGGCTCATGCTCACTCGCGATTTCGCAGCACTCAAGCCAGCGAAAGACCACCCAGCAAGACCCGACGCCATGAACCTCCGGCGCATCCTCGCAGCATTCGTGGCTGCCACGCTCTCGCTGGTCGCTGTGCCAGCGCAAGATGCTGGCAACTCCACGGAACAAGGCGTTCAAGCCGTGCCACCGACGTGCGGCCCACGCATCCGCAAGCCCTGGGATCGGCTCACGCCGGTGGAGAAGGACATGTACTTGCGCGCGATCGAGCGAGCCATGGACGACGGGCTGTACATCAAGTTTGTCGAGATCCACACGGAGCAGATGACGACCTCGGAGGCCCACCGCACGTGCATGTTCGTGTACTGGCACCGCGCACTGCTGCTGGGCTTCGAGAACATGCTGCGCAGCTACGGCGGCGAGTTTGCGTGCATCACGATCCCATACTGGGACTATGTGACGCACAACGCACGCTTCATGGCCGGCCAGTGTGGAAGCCTCGAAGATTGCTCGCCCATTCTCCAGGAACTTGGCGGCTCGACGCGAGGACGCACGCGAACTCTGACGGTGAACGGCACTCCGGTCGACGGGCGTTGTGTGATGACTCGTCCAGTCAACCACTTCTGCGAAGACTCGCGCCTCCGCGGCTCTGCCTGTGCGCAGTGCGTCCCTCGCGGCGACTGGACGACGGCCACGTTCCCGGCGACCACGACCGTGAGCTCGCTCATGCGCCAGCTCTTCTCGACACTCACGATCGACGCCGTCGCCTCCAACTTGGAGCAAGGCATCCACAGTAAGTCTCCTGCTGGAAATTGTCTCTTCCTCGCTGACCCTCACGCAACGTTTTGCATCGCAGACACGATCCACAACTCGCTTGGCGGCGTCATGGGTGTGCTGGAGGCGCCTGCTGACCCCATCTTCTGGTCGCACCACGCGTCGATCGACCTGCTCCACTCGATCTTCTACCACTGCGCTATCGGCAACTCGGTGCCCATGCCCCTGGAGAGCAAGATCGCGGATCCGCGGCAGTACGTTCAATGCTCTCGCCGTGTAGCGCTTCCAACGAACCGTGCGATCGACCGCAACGTGCTGATGCCGCAGTCCAACGTCATGTTGCGCAGCGGAGGTGTGAACGAGGCCGCCGACTCTGTGCTCGACCCGCAGAACCCGCTTGAGCAATTCTTCCTGCCGCTGCCGACCGAGTACATGAGCTTCTCCGACATCCGCGACCTCGGCGACTTCAGCTACAACTACGAGATGTCCGGATCGCTCGCCAGTATGTACACGTCATGCGCGAACGTGGCATCGATTCTCGGAGAATCGGCGACCACGAGCATTTCCTCGACTCGTGGAACGCGTGGGTCCACCATTCGTCAGCAAACGTCGCCTCTCGGCGGGCTTCGCCGCCTTGAAGACCAAGCAGGTTCGTCGTTGCTGGAGGCGGTGATTCTTCTGACACAGGAGGCGTCCGAGCCGAGCGATGGATGGTACCCGGCCGCCCTACGTGCAGCACTCAACGCGACCAGCTCCGTCGCGGCGAAGAATCCAGCGGTGTCACCGACGGCACTGGCGCTTCGCGAAGTCGAGAAGATGACGTGTATGTTCTACAACGAATGCCGCGGCGCCGTCGTCGACCTCTCCTCGACGTTCCGCAACAGCTTCCACACGAACTCGTCGACGCCGTGCGTCACGATCGTCAGCAACGTCGAGAGTGGTCGCGACAAGATGCTCGTGGCAAACTGGAAGGACATCATGCTCAAGTACCTGTCGTGCTAGATAGACTCAAGTGTGTTCGGTTCGACCTGCGCAAGTGTCAAGGTATCTGTCAGTCGTAAGTGCATGTGAGTATGTGTGAACACAGGCGAAGGGGGGTTTGTAGTCGCGGCGGTCTTCATTGATTGAATAAATTACACCTCTGCCGTATTTAGTTCCGACTTGTGTTGCTGCGTCGTCCGACCGCGAGTTGCTCATAACGCTTGTACGATTTTCTCCAAAAAGTCCACAAAACTCGTGTTGATCTGCTCTTCCTCTTCCGGGGTCCGCGCCTGGAAGGCGAACCGCTTGATCGTTCCGGTCACATCACCCGAGTTCATATCGATCACGATTTCTGCACAGCAAAGCGAGTGGAGCTCGAGCTGAAGAGTGTAAAAGAAAAATCAATCTCATGCCACTAGTAATGAGAAAGCAATACTACCCACCATTTCGCCGAAGAAGAAGAACTTCACGAAGTTTTGTACGGCTCCGCTGGCAAGACAGCCCAAGCGGTTCTCGTGGAACGCAGCAATCATTTCATCCTTGTCTGGCACACTCTCCAGCTTTAGTGACAGTGACCCACTGTTCACATGTCGGTGATGAGTAACGCACAACCACATCTTCACGCATGAGTTATATACGTACATGACGCCGGCGCTGACCCAGAGTTGCTCGAACTTGGCAGGCTCGATCACTGGGTTCTCCGTGAGGTAGTCGAGCACAGGGATGAGCTCCCACTGATCTTCTTCTTCTTCAGCCTCATCTCCGTCCATGGAGGATCTTGTATTCTGAGTTGTGAGATGGTGCATCGTCGGTCGCGGAGCGTACGAGGATGACGAGGACGTGGCTTCGTGGGAGGCGTCTTCTGGCGCTGCGTCGCAGAGCGGATCAACGATGTACTTGAAGAGTTCGATAAAGAAGACGTGGCCGTTATCATACAGAAGAGAGTTCACGATCCACTTGAAGGTCACAGTAGTCTCCGAGTTTCCTGGCATGACCACGATCTCGACCAAGAAGATCGTCCCTTTTTCTTGCTGCATCGACATCGTTATCAGAAACGACCTTATTACTGGAGAGATGTAAAGAGGAACCCACCTGCTCGGCACAGAAATGCAGTTGCTGCATGCCGCTGATCTTGTCGCTCGAGATAAACTTGATACGCGAGCGCTCAAGAGTTGCTTGTAGTTCGTACAGGTCGAAGTCACTCGCGAGCTCTACGGCCCACTCCTCACTATACATCGTAGACAGCTTCTTAGTTTGGCAAACTTTCACAAACACAGTCAGTTCAACGTACGAGTCGGTCGTGGTCTCCCACATTTCATCGAACAGGTCCTGTTCATAGTCCACCTCCTCGACGAGAAAGTCCTCGACCCGCACACTTGGGGGCGTCGGCCCGCTAGACCCTGCTCGGCTCTTGGCGATGAAGTCGAATGATGTCGCGGATGGACGGCCAGCGGAGGCGTTGTCGTCATCAGGCTCGGCGTTGCCAATAAAACCGAACGCTGATGCTGGTGTTCGCCGCTCCGGCTCTGGCGCAGCTTCTGCGGCTTGCTTGGCCATGAAGCCGAACGCTGACTTCGTCGATGGTTGCTGGCTCTCGCGCTGCTCGTAGTGCCCATTGGTGGCCCCGTTGAGCGGGTACTGCGGCTGCGCGCGATTGTAGGAGCCATTTTGCCACGGCACGGGTGGCTGGTAGCTGCTGGCTTGAGATGCAGTATCGTCGTCATCGTCGTACTGTGTCGAACCGTAGCTTCCTTGGCGACTGTGGTGCGGCAATTCTTGCTCGCTGCCCGGTGGCTTGTACGCTGGCGCACCGTTCCCGTTGCCGTCTGGAGGAGCGTACCCATGGCCGGCGAGAAAGAGTTTCTTCCCTTCATCGCTGAGCACGCGTTCGCGACCAGCGATGTGGTTGGTCGTGGGCGGACAAGCGTTCATCTCGTCCGACGGCGCCGAGTCATTGACCGCATACGCGTTGGAGATGGGCGAGTGGACGTTGTCCGGGTCCAATCGCACAGCTGCCATGAACTGGAGGATCTTGCGGGCATTCGCGCGGTAGATCGAGTCGTACCGCTGCTGCGAGAGCTGCGTGATGATCGAGAAGTTGCCCTCGAACTCCTCGACCAGCAGGTTGCGCTTGAGCAGCGTGACGGTCGCCGTGTAGGCGTTCTTGTGGACCTACAATCGCAACCCGCCTCAGCCTCTTCCACTCGCAGGGAACAAAAAAAGAAGAAAAACGCCAACTCACGTGCGCCGCGTAAAACTCAAACTTGGCGTGCACTTTCTCGATCAGCAGGTCCGCGACGTCCTGAAAGCCAAACGTGATTAGTCCAACTTCGCCATTCTCCACGGCCACCACCTGCTGGTCGTCTCACCTTCCGCTCGTCCGGGATGAGCTCCATGACGGCCGTGACAAACGCGTCGAGCTTCTCGTCCGTGAGGTTGTGGTAGCAGACGTCGTTCACGAGCTTGACCGCGGCGGCTGCGTACTTGGGGCGCGCTTGGATCTTGGGCAGCACGGCGCTGATCTTAGGCGCCTTGAGCTTGACGCGGCCCCAGCTCTTCTTGACCGGCGCGCTCGCGCCTTCGGTCGTCGCGCCCTTGAGAATGTAGAGCCGCACGCTCTGCCCGAACTTGACGATGTCGCCCTCGTGGAGCAGGAACGGATCGTGTGGCGGGAGCTTCTTGCCCTTGACGAAAGTGCCGTGGCGCGACATGAGGTCCACGAGCTACAGCAACAAATCAGATTCGCCTCAGATTCCCATCGCATGGCTTTCCCTGAAACACGCCACGCACGTAGATGCCGCCCTGCGCGTCGTGGATGATGGCCGCGTGCTTGCGCGAGACCGACGGGTTGCCCAGCACGTGGTCGCAGCTCTCCTGGTCGCGTCCGAAGACGCTCACGAGCTTGGTCGCGATCATGTACGTGGCGCAGTGGCGCGAGTCGCGGAACGCCTCGAGCCGCGCGTGCATGTTGGCCTCGATCGGCAGCGCCGCCCTAGTAACCACATCCATACAACATGAGCACTCTCTCTCTCGCATCCGGAGCGAGTCCTTCCGTACCAGTCCGGAGGATGGAAGTCGGCCGTGCCCGTGCTGAGAAAGGCCGCGCGCGAGGGCGTCGTGGTGGCCAAGCCGTCGTGGGCCGGATCGACGTCCTCGGTCATCATGTCTTGCAGCTCTGGCGCCGGAGGGAGGGAGGGGAAGGCGGGCGACGACGGCCCGCGGAGGTGTCCGCTTCTGCCGCACGTCAGGAGAGACGCTGGCCAGGCTCTGAATGGATTCCTACCGCGGGAATACCACCACCGAAAGTGAGAGGTTCATGCATTGTCAGAGGTTTAATGAAAGCTAGCCTAGGGAGACAGACGTATTGGTTGTGGCAGGTATGCAGTTCGCGGTGTCGTCTGTCTCTTCACCAATCAGTCATCGCACTGGATGAAATAGAGAGACTGAGAGATCACATTTTAGCCAATAGTATCGTGGATGCCCTACATGGCTTCACCCGTCAACATGGCAGAGGGTCAACAACCCCTCGACAGCTCACGCCGCCTCCATGTCCACGTCCGTGAGCCCCTTGCCCACATAGGGACCTTGCTGGAGGTGTGTCTTCAACTTCTGCAGCATGGGCGCGTCCAGTTGGCTCGTGAAGCGCGACGCGACGACGGCGTCCACGACCGCGAACTTCCACTCGCGGGTCTCCTTGGTCGGCTCGGTGGACCGGTCCAGCAAGAACTCGAAGAAACCGCCGTACGAGAGCAGTGCGCGCAGCCCCCACTCGCTGTTCTGCGCCGCCACGGCCTGGAGCAGCGAGAAGACGGCGATGCGGACCTCGTCGAAAGGCTGCCGCAGACAGTACATCAACAACACCATGCTCGACGGGTGGCGTGTCTCGACACCGAGTGCATGGAAGAGACGCTCGTGCAGCAACCACACATTGGCGTTCTCGGCAGGGACGGCGTTTTCAGACTGATGCAGCCGCGTGGGCGCGCCGAGAATGCGTGCCAAGGCATGGAAGCAGTTGACTTTCAGCGACATTTTGGTGCTCGCACCCGACTCGAGCAGCAGTTTACACAGTTGCATGTGCTGCAGCAACACGTTGAGCTCTGAGCGTGGGCGCGAGAGAAATTTGTTAGTGAGCAAGCACCGGCTCAGTTTCTTGCACGGACTCAGAAACGTACCCTTTTCTGAGGACGACGCAAAGGCAGCGATGGCGTCCATCGCTGCAATCTGCTGGAGCTCGTCAGAGCTCTGGATCTTCTCCTCCACTGTCGCAAGAAACGCCTTCGACAACATCGGATCGCTCCAGTTCCAGGACTCGACCTTAAGCTTCGCCGCGCTGACGGAGATCTCGCCGATGAGTCGAAGTGCGCTGTCTCCAGTAAATGGGTCTGCAGGTCCAAAATGAGTGAGCGGAAACACGTATCCGTTTCAGACGAGTTGTCCCACCTTGTTTCATGCCAAGTAGTGTATGCAGTGAACCTGTAGTTGGTCAACCCCGTGGCGGATGAGACATGAGAGTGACTGGTAACAGCATGGCGGTCCGAGAACTTACCAGACTCGAAGATGTGGACCACGCCGGCTGGCGACTGGCACAACTTGGGCACGAGATCAAGGACGTTCATGACAAACAGTGTGTCGCTTGATTTAAGACTGTTCAGAATCTGCCACGTGCCGTGCAGGCTAGTACAGTGAAATGTCCGTTTACCTCAAAGCATGCAATACGCACAACATCGACCGCGCCTGAGGAGACAGCGTACTTCATCTGCTGCTGGCCAAGCTCACAGACGTTGGCGATGGCCTCCAAATACCTCATGAACTCCACGGAAGTCTCGGTCACGTCGCTGAATCCACACAAAAGCAAAGATGAGATGAGTTCATCATTGCCTCGCTGAAGGAGCACGCACCCATCCTGAACCGTCAGGTGGAGAGTGTCCAACACTGGTTTGTAGAATTCCTCACCTCCAAAACCCGCAAGCTACGAGCAGTTTACGTGAGTAGTCTGCACCAAATCGAAGCGACTTCGCTAGTTGCTCACCGACGTCAAGGCTGTCGCAGCCTTGGATGAGACCTCCACATCGTCATCCGCCATGGAACTGCGCAGTGTCTCAAGAAGAAGTGGATTCACCTGCGAAGCCACATGGTACGCTCTTGAATGATCCATTGCACACTTGAAGTCGATCAAAAGACTGTGCCTACCAGTGCGAACGCTTCTTCCTTTTTCGGCTGGTTCTTCAAATGGCTGATCAATTGGTTCGCCGACAGCACACGCGCTGCTTTCTCGTCGTGCTTTAATCCAGCGACAATGAACGGGAGCATCTATTCGCGCGACCCACACAATCAGCACCCGTAGCTCTTCAATCGCTAACGTTCGAAAAAAAGCTCCCACCTCGGGCTGGAAGAACATGGATTCGTTCGCATCGCTGCCGAGCACGCGGTCGATGCACGAACATGTCACTCGCACCTACCAGCACAGCTCTCAGTGCTGCGCATTGTAACAGAACCGAACGAGCGTCGCTCTTCGAACCTTCTTGGCATCGCCGGCCTCGCTCGCGCTCTGGAGCACGAAGAAGAGCACCTCCAGCGGCACGCGCTGCAGCAGCTCGCGCACGAGCGCCTGCTCTTTCTCTCGCGCGTGCGGCGCGGCCGCCGTGGCCAGTCCTTGCTCCTGGAAGCGCTCAATCTCGAGCCACAGCGCCGCTGGATCCATGGTCACGATCCAATTCCGAGTCTGGATCGACACGACCGTTGACCAACACTCCAGTTTCGAACCAAGACGATAGGAACCGATTGGGTGCGGTTCGTATCGCTTCTGTGTTTGACCGACTTCAACGTCTGCCTTTCTCACCTCACCCCCGATAGCCGTGAGAGGCTGTTACTATCAACGCAGAATGGCCTGTTTTCTGCGCCGTGAATGTAGACGGCAAGATCAGGCCTTGAGACACGCTGTTTGAACATCTCCACATAGTTCTTGTCCAGCAGGTCTTTTGCGGCCTTGCGGGGCTGTAGGTTCTGCGCGATTCGCAGCAACATAAAAGATGAAGCTGCGAATCCCAAAGCAATAAGAATTTCACAAATAGTATATCAACAAGTGGTAAGTTCCTCAGATAGTGCCCGCTTCGGAACGCACCTTTACACGGTTAAAACCGATCGAGGATACTACGTAATTCAAAAGCAGAGCCTGGAGCAGAGACTAGTGGTCAGGGTGGGTGGGCTCCCCGAGCATCAAATCCAACGAGTCAACAAACGTTTTGCTTTCATTCGCTTTCGAAACTCAACCTTCGACACCTTTGCGATGCTCCGCTCTCAACAGAGGAACTTTGTTATTCTGATGCATAGCCCTTTTGGTTTTTTTGTGGCCACAAGTTTGTGGTAATGGAGATTATGTACGATGTTCAAGAACCAAAGTCACAGCTCAGGAGCTTCACACACGCGCCACCTTTGCCCGGACGGGGTTCTTAAGCAGCAATCCGAGTGAGTTGCTGTAGCTGCCGTCGTTCTCCGCGTACTCGAACTTGTAGCGGAAGAGCAAATTGGCAATCATGATGCGCAGGTTCAGCATCGCGAGGTTCATGCCAACGCATTTGGGGGGGGCCTGTGCTGAACGTGGCGAACTTGGTGGACGGGAAAGCGAGCAGCTCACCAGTGGCTGTGTCGATCCATCGCTCGGGCTTGAACTCGGCTGCGTCGGGCCCCCAGATGTTCGGGTTGCGAGCCATGGCATACATGGACAGAACCACGTCTTGTCCTCGTCGGATGAAGAGATTGTCGTCGATGATTATGTCAGCTTCACAATGGCGGGTCACCACGGATCCAGCGGGGTAGAGACGGAGAACCTCCTTGATAACTGCTTCGAAGTACACGAGTTGCTTTACGTGATCGGCAGTGATGTAGTCGTTGGGGCTGACACCGAATGCAGGCAGTCTCGTTGCGAACTCATCTCGGATCTTCGTTTCGACGTCGGTGTGCTGACTCATCATGCAGAAGAACCACGCCGTGGCCAGCGACGATGTGTCCCGGGCAGCAATCACGAAGGTGAGTACAAAGTCAACGAGATCCTCAGGTTGGACACCGGCCTGACCACCCTCGCTATGCTCAACGAAGAGTTCCACGGCGCTGCGGATTCTCTCCTCGCCCTCGTAGGTGCCAGTCTCCGGGTTCTTGGAGAGGCTCTGGGCAACGAGGTTGTTGATCGTTGTATGGATGGTGAGCACGGCCTCTCGAAGACGCTTCTCCTTGCCAATGTCGAGCCATCGCTGGAGTTTCCAGAAGAACACTGGCAACAGGAACCGGTGCGCGATGATCGGCAGTGCGATGTTCAGTGCCTCCTCCAAAGGCACCGGCTTGTCCTTGCCAATGACGGGAAAGTCGACGCCGACACCGACCTCCATGAACGTTTGCAGCGTGAACTGGTGGAAGAGCAGCGACAGATCGACGTAGTCGCTGCTTCCAACGCACGCGTCCAGCATGTCATTCGCTTGTTTCATGTGGTGTGCATCATCATGAGCCGCAGCGTCTTGGCCGAGAAGAACTTGGCTGCGACCTTACGCTGCGCGTGCCATTCCTCGCCGTCCAGATTGACGAAGCCGCGACCCAATACTTCTTGCAGGATCGAGTGGAGGACGTCGCCCTTTTGGAAGGTATCCACGTGCGTCACGAAGATGGCTTCCATGACTTTTTGGTCGGCGGTCACGATCGCGGATGGGCTGCTCGGGATGTTGATCTGCCATGGCTCAAAGCTGAAGCGGCGGCACTGTGCCGTCATCCAGTCGTGGCGCACATCAGAGTGTTTGAGAACCTCGAGCAGGTCGCCGATGATTGGAATGCTCGTGCCAAGCGAGTGGATCTTGCGCAGCTTGGTGGCATTCTCTGTCGACTTCTTTACTCCTAGCGCCAAAGCGACGAGCAGAGCCCCGCCACCGACGACAAGGATCCACGGCAGTGCGAGCTCGGCGGTTCACGACGATCATGAGGTCCTGGGTAATAGTGGGTCTTCACGGGAAATTGGATTGTGGGTCACCACGTCCACCAAACCGGTGCCTGGAGGCCACCTCAGTTGTGAAGGGGCCACGTGCAAACTATAGTCAATCCCCGGAGAATCGGCCCTTGAAGATGACGGCCTGCGAGGGGGGGTATCACTGGGACTGCCATCGCGGACCGTCATCGAAATACCTCCTGACTAGGAAGTTTTCGCGTCGCCCACACAGTTTAACCTGTACTTCTCGATCGTCAGACGCCCAACACGCTGCAGCTCCTCCGGCAGGATCGGGCCCAGATACACTGAGCAAAGTGTTCGGTGGTCCGAACGATGATCCTCAGCATCGACTGTTCGATCGATTTGCCCTTTCCGCAACCAGGATTGGACCGCTGAAACCGTCTGGAAGGATTCTCGTCTCCTTGGTACCGAGGGGTGCACCTTCCCGAGATCACAAAGATAATCGTCGGAATCACCCACTCGAGGGAGTGAGCCCGCTCGTACCATGATCCTGGGACCACTGGACGCTTTCGTACTGAGAAGTCCTGCTTCGCTGTACGCAGCCGGCGTGCCAGTCCGCTTCGAACACGAGTGCTGGTCTCTGCTCCGGCAATGTAACCTTGAGGCTTGTGGCGAACCGTCCATCCAACGTTGTGGCTATTTTATCCCATCGGATTGCACCCAGAAGACTGTACCATCCATTACCTATCCGGTTCGCCAGGCTCTGGAAGAACATGGATTCGTTCGCATCGCTGCCGAGCACGAGGTCGAGCCGTCGACAGGCTCCGTCTTGATCGTCTGGAGTGCGTCGATGAGCCACGCGTCCTCGCGCACCACCACCAACCAAGCAGAGCGCCAAGGTCCCATCACCGGTCTACGCACCACCAAGTCGCTTCGCATTGGCTCGCTCGAAGTCATTGGAGACAGCGCTCTGATCCTCAGACAACTCAAGAAGCACAGACCCCCACGAAACCGTGCACTTCTCTCGCTGCGCCCACTTGCCGACGCCCTCGATGGGCGCCATCCGAGCGCATGACACGATGGCGGACGCTATGGCGGATCTAGCCATGGATACTCGACCAAGCTTCCAAGTCCACCACCCCTCGTCTCGGGACGGCCACTCTGGTCTTTCCGCGAAGCTTGCCAACGACCTTCGTCCGTGGTGGCCAACTCCTGGCCGACACGTTGCGATCTAAGTAGGTCGCATCACGCTAAGCTCCCCAGCTATTAGGATTCACTCGATGAACTCAATAGGCTTCAACTTCATCATCATCACATGTCGCTCGCACCTGCCAACACAGCTCTCAGTGCTGCGCATTGCAGCAGAACCGAACGAGCGTCGCTCTTCGGACCTTCTCGGCATCGCCGGCCTCGCTCGCGCTCTGGAGCACGAAGAAGAGCGCCTCCAGCGGCACGCGCTGCAGCAGCTCGCGCACGAGTGCCTGCTCTTTCTCTCGCGAGTGCGGCGCGGCCGCCGTGGCCAGTCCTTGCTCCTGGAAGCGCTCAATCTCGAGCCACAGCGTCGCTAGGTCCATGGCGTGCTCATTTCCAGGTCTGGCGGCCAATCTTCCTCGGCGTTCCCGGCTGGCCCGAAGTTCTCTTCGGCGTGAAACTCCGCCTCCGACGGAGTTTTCAATCGGCGGAACACGGTGTCCACATCCTCTGGAATATTGTCTGTTCCACAACATTCCATGCACTCTGGTCAATCCGCAACGACAAGAAGCACAGGGATACAGAACCGCCCCCCGCAACTATCCTCCTGGAACGT
>JAADVR010000434.1:0-29370 GCA_023335855.1 Pythium scleroteichum | reverse complement strand
TTTTTTGTATTATTTTTAGAAAATTGTATAGGCTTTCAGGCTTAGGTTTAAGGTCTTTTGGGTTAATGTTTTACGCAAGCGAGTAAGAGAATGTATATTAAAAGGGGGTAAGAGTGCAATTGGACTATACAAAAATGGTGAAATTGCGAAAATAATATTGGGACTAAAGATTTAGTTCTGTACTAAAGGAACTAGTTTTCCTTGCCGATAAAATATCGAAGGGGAGAAACTACATGACAGAGAAATTAATTCGTCTGCTGCGTATACTTCAGGCTATACAAGCAAATCCTGGAATTTCGGCCAAGGAATTGGCGCTGAAATGCGGTACGACTGTACGCACGATTTATCGTGATCTCCGGATTTTGGATAGGGTCGCCCCGATTATGAATGAAGGATACGGCAAAGGTTACCGATTTATTGGTGAGTTTGCGATGTATCCATTAGATTTTACTGAACAGGAAGCAATGGTTTTCTCCTTGCTCCCGTCCGTAGTTGATACCTCCAAGTTACCTGCTGAGTTTGATTCAGCGTTTGACAAGGTTATGTCGGCTCATACCAAATTAAAATCAAGAAACAGTGACATTGTAGAGAATATTGCGGGAATTATTCGGATGGGCACGCCAGCTTATCGCGAGGAAGGAAAAGACCCTAATTTGCTGATTCCCATTATCGAATCTATTCTAAGCCAGCAAACCATTCGTACTCAATATCATACGCTGACAAGAAATGAGATCACAGTCCGGGATATCGATCCCTATTATCTCATTCCACGTGATCAACGTTTTTATTTGATTGGATACTGCCATTTGCTGCAGAAAGTTCGATTGTTTCGGATCAGCCGTTTTTTGGATGTGACACGAACAAATGCCGGTTTCGACAAGGGTGATTTCAACATAACGCAGTATATGAAGAACACATGGTCTATTGACCGTGGCGACGAAAATATCCATTTCAAGGTAAGATTCTCTGAGAAAGTGGCCCCCTACATAAAAGAAGAAGAAATGTTTGTTCGCCCGCGAATGACGAATATGTCCGATGGGGGATTGTTATTTGAAGTGACACTGAATAGCAGCAGAGAATTTTTGAAATGGTTGTATCAATTTGGACCCGAGGCAGAGGTACTTGAACCTCGTGAGTTCCGTAGAGAGATACGCAGGCAACTTGTCGAGTGGTTGGAACATTATGAAACCGATGTATCTTTGTAAAAATTTTAATCATGGAGAAGTACAGGAAAAGGAGCAGGTAATATGAGCACCAAATTATTCGCAGCTATGTATGGGATGGACCACTACGATGGAGTACAGGCTCTACATGTGGGGGATACCGTGTATCTCGTCAAAGATCCAGATAATCGTTTGGATCATCAAGCAATTAAGGTTGTTATTCCCCCGATTGGAGCCGTAGGTTATATCGTTAATGATCCGCTGGTCGTACCTCATGGATGTTGGGCCGGGACGGCATTCTACGATGTGTTTCATCAACTAACGTGTGCCAAAGTACGATTCATGATGAGAGATATGGTGATTATGGAGTTAATTGAGATGAGTCACATTCCTGTTCCGCAGATGGATTCTTTGATTAAGGGATGGCAATTTCGTGAAAAAGCTTGATCATCGTAACAAAAGAAGGCTCATTTACGGATGAGCCTGGTATAGGTCGCTTCCAGATGCATGGCTGTTCTTGCCCAACTGAAATATGCCCTTGCGCTGTCTCGGCCAGCCTTTCCTAACTTCTCGGCAAAAGTGGGATTGCTTGCAAGTTTGTACAGGTAAGAGGTGAAACGTTGAGGGCGCTTATAAGCAGTGACAAGGTATCCATTGATACCTGATTCAATAATCTCGCGAATACCTCCGTTATCCGAAGCAATGACGGGTAATCCTGAAGCCATCGCCTCAACATTAACCAGGCCAAAAGCTTCATGTTCTTGAGACGGACAGACCAGACAATCGACTGCCCGATACAACTGATCGATATGCTCATGGTTTATCTGACCACGGAAGGAAACATGGACCTTATGTTTTTGGGCAAGTTCGCGAAGTTTACGCATGTAATACGGAGGTCCTTTGCCTGCAACAACCAGTTGAACAGATACCTGTTGCTGAAGGAGGGCAGTCGCACGAATTAATACGTCTACACCTTTTCCAGGGATCAGCCTGCCGACATACAGAATAGAGAATGGTTTAGTTACTCCAAATTGTGTACGCAGATGAATCTGTTCTTCGCTGGATTCAACAGGTCTGAAGCGGCTTAGATCTGCACCCAATGGAACAACACTCATCCGGTGTTTTACCAACGGAAATCTGCGGCCTAACCTTTGTCGTAGGGAATGACTGTTGACGGCAATCCAATCAGCTTTTTTCATTAATGTGAGTTTGGAAGGCCCGGGCTGAGCAAACGTTAATGAGTGAAGATAGAGTACAACGGGAGTGCGTGGAAAGGCTCGTTTGATGGTAGCCATACTTCGTGGCCTGTTATCCACTTGAATTACATCATAGGGTTGTTGGGATAACAAACGTATGACTGCTTTGGTGTACATGACAGGACTCGACGCAGGGACACGTTGAATGGTGATCCCATCGATCTGTTCTGTGGCGGCGAGACCTTGCATTTGACGACTTATAATGGTCACCTGATGGCGATGGGCTAGTTCACGAGCGATGCCCAGGATACAGATTTCCACGGAACCATTACCGGGCAAAGGCAATTTCTCGGGTGCAACCATAGCTATTTTCATGATCCGGCTCCTCCTTGTCCGACATCTGTAACAATCTTCGTCATATATCTTATGAGAAGTTAAAGCATTTGGCTCCTGCGAAATGGTAGGTGAGCCAACCATATAAGCGTGCAGGAATAATCTGCTACATGGCATCAAGCGAGATATTCAGCTTTTGTGATATACTGTACGGGAACAATTGAATTCGTTACATGTATAAAAGCAGGAGGAAAATAATGTTACATTCTACGCTGGGGCGCTTCCGGCTGATGTTGTGGTTGCAGGGCATTTCGTACGTGTTGTTACTGTTTGTTGCTTTTCCGTTGAGAGATGCTGGGGTTATGCCGCAGGCTGTCACATGGTTTGGGAATCTGTACGGTTTTTTGTTTTTAATGTATTTGTTATTTATGGTGACTATGTACACCTCACAGAAATGGCGTCTGCGCCGTCCAATTGCTCTGTTCTTTGTTTCTTTCATTCCACTGGGGAATATGATCTACGATGTTGTCGTATTCCGTAAGCTGTATCGTCAACTAAATAAAGCTTGACTTTATTTAACGTTATGAAATATGATGAGTACAGGTTAATCAACCCGTTCCAACTAAAACTACATATTCCTGTTAAAGGGGAGTAGCTTTTACAGTAAAGTCGTCAATTCGGGATCATATCCCCGGCTTTATTGGCAGCAATTTTGTTGTTAGCGAGACCTTTACCAAGTTTTCATGCTCGGTAAAGGTCTCTTTTTGTGGATATAAAAGGACCTTACCAGTGATGGTAAAGGTCCTTTTTTTTGTACATCATAAGAATATTAAGGAGGAGTCAATTTTGGATGTTTCATTATTATTAGAATATGGGTGGGTGCTTGCTGTCTTAGTGGTCCTTGAAGGATTACTCGCAGCAGATAATGCATTGGTACTCGCAATCATGGTTAAACACTTGCCTGAAGATAAGCGCAAAAAAGCGTTGTTCTACGGTCTGATGGGTGCATTTGTTTTCCGTTTAGGTTCATTGTTCCTGATCTCTTTCCTCGTCGATGTATGGCAGGTGCAAGCGATCGGTGCCCTGTATCTCCTGTATATTTCGATTAACCATATCGTTAAAAAGATACTGGGTAGTCGCAATAAGACAGATGAAGCAGCTGATTCAACGCCGAAGAAACCGAAAAAACAATCCGGTTTCTGGATGACCGTTTTCAAGGTCGAAGTAGCGGATATCGCATTTGCAGTTGATTCCATTCTGGCTGCTGTTGCTTTGGCTGTGGCGTTGCCACCAAGTGGATTGCCTCCAATTGGCGGACTCGACGGTGGACAGTTTATCGTTATCTTCCTCGGTGGATTCATCGGGCTTGTGATCATGCGTTTTGCAGCCTCATACTTTGTGAAATTGCTTCATTCCCGTCCAGGACTTGAAGTTGCGGCCTTTGTCATCGTAGGTTGGGTAGGGGTTAAGCTGGCGGTTATTACACTCGCACACCCTTCATTGGGTGTTCTGGATGAGCATTTCCCGGAAAATAAAATTTGGAAATTCGGATTCTATATTGTACTGATCACCATTGCGGTATGTGGTTGGTTCCTGTCTTCCAAAGTTCCTGAAAAAGAAGACGAAAATCCGGTTGAAGAGTTAGAAAAACAAGCAGGACTGTAATAATCATGTTACGCTAACAACATCATTATTATTTGGAAAACAGGAGATTGTCCTAGGACAATCTCCTGTTTTTGTTTACATATGCAATCTACACCATGGACCAATTTCCAAGAAAAGGGTTGACACATGAATTCTAGTCCCCTTAATATAAGACTAACATTAACGAAGGGAGGCCGAGAGACATGATGCTTGGTTATGATTTGATTCAAACAGGGCGCAACGTAGACACAATAGCATATCCGGCTCATCGTTTCATTGGCCTCATACGGTCGACATAGGGGATAGGCATATCGTTTAGCAGGTTTTATAATCGATATGCGTTCTTCGCTTATATTATAGCGATGGATGACAGACACACAGCATGTTTATGCTGTTCTGTTCTCCGTTATTGTCATTCAGTAGAAGTCATGGGCGACTAGCCTATGGCTTTTTTGGTTTTATTTTACAGATGAATCAGCAAACCGAATTTGCTGAACGTACAGGAAGGAATAATACACTTTTATGAATACAGAATTTAATTTATTTACTAATCCAAACGAATTAACAGGTGCCTACCGGCATGAAGTAAAATTGCCTGCAGGTGATTTAATCGTATATGCGGCGCAACAACTCTTCTCCTCGCTTGATTACAAGGTGTTTGAGATGGCAAACAATAATCTGCAGATTCCGGGAATTTCTTATATGAGTTATACGCCAGACGTACACGTCGGTGTAGGTACGTGCATTGGAACGACAGCCGTGTGGGATGCGCAGAGCGGATATGTTTCTCCCTCCATCGTGGGCAGTGACATCGGCTGTGGCATGCGAGTGCATATGACAAACTTACACAAGGACGAATTGAAAGACATCAAGCTCCGCCGCAAACTCGTCAAGGCCATTGAGAAAGTATTGCCGATGGAGGCGAACCAGCGAGGTCATTACTCGGATATCAGACTGGAGCATATTGTTCGTAAAGGCCTGCATGGTTTACCCAAAAAGTATATTCCAGACAGCTATACACCGAAAAAATCAACCGCGATGACACATGTGGAAAGCAGCAAGTTCAGTTACGATGAGGATGTGTTAAACCACGTTCCTGATATGACATGGCATCGTTCGCATCGTCAGCTCGGAACACTGGGTGGGGGGAATCATTTTGCCGAGATCCAGGCGATTGAGATCGCTGAAGAGAATCGTGAAATCGCCGAAGCTTGGGGATTGTATGATGGACAGGTCGTGGTCATGATTCATTCCGGCTCTCGTGCGTGGGGTGGTTATGTAAGTCAGACGAGTTCGTCAGCGATTGCCAAAGTCATGCAGCGGCTTAACCTGGGTACATCCGATCCCAGACTGGTATTTGCTCCACTGGAGCATGCGGAAGGTCGTCATTATGTGAACATGATGTATTCTGCATTGAATTACGCTGTTGTCAATCGTCATCTGATTGCGTATGCTATTCGCGAAGCATTCCGGGATGTGTTTGGCTCCAAATATGAATTTCGTACGTTATACGATCTGATGCACAACTATGCCTGGGAGGAATCTCACGCAGACCAAGGTTCCGTTTTTGTACATCGCAAAGGGGCGACACGTGCGTTGCCGGCAGGTCATCCGGACAATCCAAAGCCTTATCTGGCAACAGGGCATCCGGCGCTTATTCCGGGTTCCATGGGAACTGCTTCATATATCATGGTAGGTCAGCCGCAGGGTGCTGATAATTATTATTCAATATGTCACGGTGCGGGTCGAATCCGTTCACGGACGGCAACAAAACGATTGATTAGCGTGGAGGATTTTGCTACGGCACTGGGTGTGGGTACAGAAGATGAGATCGTGGTAAATCAACGCTCACTTGAATCCATTATTGATGAATCACCTCAGGCTTATAAAAATGTAGATGAAATTATAGACAGTGTTACCGGCGCAGGCCTGGCTCAAGTTGTAGCCAAATGCAAACCGCTTGTAGCGGTAAAGGGAGCGAAATAATGACAATAAACGAAAAACAAACAGATCCAACCCAGGCGATCTATACTTATGACGAACAACATGATACCCGAATTCGAGTGGAGGGGTACGCCATCTATTCAAGGCTGATTCGTGGAATCAGTGAGGCACTTCATCAGCGCTATGGAGTTGAGTACAAGCTGTATGCCAGTTCCGACCCGAACAATGAATACTGGGAGTTACTCCGGGAAGACCTGCAAAATGGCAGTGACGAAGTGGAATTGGTCGCCCGTATATTCGAAGATCTGGAGCTTCAGACCTTGCATTACGACGATGATGGAGATGTGCCTACTTATGGTGTGCATTACTCCATTCGCAACAACGTATTTGCTTATCCGAAATGGGGCGTAGCACTTGTGCGGGTTCCATTTTTCAGAGAGAACGGGATCTACAGTGAAGACTTTGTCTTTGCCATCGGTGATGAGGAGATGAAGCAATTTCTGGGAAGTGTCCGGGAACGGGAACGTCAGCAAAATATGAAAAAAGTAACGGTCTACACCGATGCCCGTAATGGCAGCGATCGTCACGTCGAATCCATCACTCGCTCCGTGGGAAGAGAGGATGTTGTTCTCTCGGCACAGATCAAGCAGGATATTTTCCGCTCGCTGGATCAGTTCTTCGAAGCGGATCGTTCTTTTTACAGAGATTATGATATCCCGTACAAACGGGGCATTCTATTGTATGGGCATCCGGGAAACGGCAAGACCACGTTGGTAAAATCCATTGCTGGAAGTATCCCGGGCCCGGCTGCGTATTGGCAGATTACGGAGTATACCAACAGTGAGTCGGTGCGTGAAGTGTTCGAGGCTGCCAAGCGGTTGGCACCGATGGTACTGATCATTGAGGACATCGATTCGATGCCGGATGAAGTCCGTTCCTTTTTCCTGAATACACTGGATGGAGCTACGTCAAAAGAAGGCATTTTCCTGATCGGGACAACGAATTATCCGGAGAAAATAGATCCTGGCCTCATGAACCGTGCTGGACGGTTTGACCGGGCTTATGAAATTCCGTTGCCAGATGAAGCGCTGCGCCTGCAATATTTGCGCCAACGAGGCTTTACCGTATTTGCGGGTGAAGAAGGCACGGTAGAAGCAGCTCGTCTGACCGAAACGTTTTCTCTTGCACAGCTAGGTGAGTTGTATGTGAGCGCTGCGCTGGAATGGCATCAGAATGGACAGACAGACATTGTGAAAGTCATTCAGTCGATGCGTGGCGAGCTGGACAAGAGCCATAAACATACTTGGCTGGCGCAGCCAGGTAAGGGCCGTGCAGGCTTTTATTGATCAGACCTAACCCATCCATCCTATAATATGACGCAATTTTATAAATAATCCTACCTCAATTGGTGATACTAACCTTGTCTGCTCTAACATACAATGACTTTCGGGAGGTACATAACGCAGCCCTGAGCTGGTGAGATGCCGGAAAGTAACGCGAACTGTTCCATACCTGACTAAGGCTTGTTTTGCAGAGGAAGATGCATGGGGACAAAAGGTAATATGCAAAAATTTTTATGCCAATTGTTTAAATGCTTCTGTAGCGGTTAATAGTAGACAGACAACAACAAAAACTTTAATTAGAGGTGAATGATATGGGTTGGTTATGGTCATTAATTATCGGTGGTATCATTGGATGGTTGGCAGGTTTGATCGTTGGTCGTGACATTCCAGGTGGTGTTATTGGTAACATCATTGCTGGTTTTATCGGTGGATGGTTAGGTGGAGTAATCTTGGGCGATATGGGTCCTGAGATGGGCGGATTCCACATTGTACCTGCATTGATCGGTGCGATCGTTCTTGTAGCCATCGTAAGCTTGATCTTCCGTTCGATGGGACGTAGTCGCGGGTAACTTAATCAAGATAATTTCTTGAATTAGTTGTCAGCTAAATGTTTTACCAATGAAGAGGTTGATTGAGAGCCATAACCATGGCTTTCAATCAACCTCTTGTTGTTTTAAAATATAAGAATGTATGCGTAACTTAGCATCAGTATTCTATAGATAGTTTCGATAAGAGGGGATGAACAGAATGGAAAAAGCTACATTCGCCGGCGGATGTTTCTGGTGTATGGTTACACCGTTTGAAGAACAACCGGGCATTCATGGCATTATATCGGGTTATGCTGGCGGTCACGTCGAGAATCCAACATATGAGCAGGTCAAAACCGGGGAGACCGGTCATGTCGAAGTGGTTGAAATTACATTTGATCCAGATGTATTCCCTTATGAACGACTGCTGGAGCTGTACTGGCCTCAGATTGATCCGACGGATGACGGAGGTCAGTTCCAGGATCGGGGGACACAGTACCGTACGGCGATTTTTGTGCATAATGAACGTCAACGTGAGCTTGCTGAACAGTCCAAACAGGAACTTGCTGCCAGCGGACGATTCAATCAACCCATTGTTACGGAAATTCGGGATGCAGCTGTATTCTATCCGGCTGAAGACTATCATCAGGATTATCACAAGAAAAACGAAAAACATTATAAGGAAGACCGTGCGTTATCCGGACGGGACGAATTTATAGACGAGAATTGGAAATAGGATGATATTCTAATTTGCCAATGTAATAAGCCGGGAGAGCTCCTTATGGAACTCTCCCGGCTTATTATTAAATCGAGTATTTATTTTGCAGAATTGGACTTCAGTACATATTTGGATAATGTCTCATTGTTCATGGAATAGATGACATCATCCACATAAGTTGAAACACCTTCTAATGAAGGAACCGAGGCACTGGTCGTGTAGATATGCACGTCTTCCAGCGTCTGTGGATCAAGAATGTATCCTGTTTTGGCAAAATCAAGCTGATACTGACCATCCTGTGTCTGGTCAACACGCATAAGTGCAGGCTGTGCGTCCTTGAATGTACGCTCAGTCACTTTGCCTTTCATCGTGTACAGTTCCAGCTTCTGCCCTGTAAAGACTGTATAACCGTTGCCAGCCGTCTGAATGTAGGCATCACCAGCAATGGCACGTCCCCAAGCAAGCTTGCCATCGATGCCAAAGCCCATCAGTCTGTTACCGGTGTTCTCAAAATTGGCGCGCATAATGATGGAACCATCGTCGAGAATGGCCAGCGATTCACCGCCGCCATCTCCTAATGTATTTGCATTGGCAGGGAATTGATAGAAGGACAGACGATTCAACGTACGATCATAGATCTCTACTTTGGGATTCGCAGCTTGCTGCCAGAAGTTTCCTACCTTGGTTTGTTTACTGGCATCCACTACAATTCGACCATGATCAGCCTTAAGCACGTTACCGTTGATGGTCTTTTCGGAAATCAGCTTGCCCTTTTTGTCATATAACGAGATGGCGGAGCGAACCGAACCATTCGATTGCACGCCCTGACTTGAAGCAACCATCAGCGTATCGTTATCCAATAGAGATATGCTTGCAGGTGAATTCACCGTTTTGACCCAGTTGGTTTTACCGGATGTATTGAATGAGTACAATTTTTTGGTTTTGTCTGAATATTCCATATATACATAAGCTGTACCGTTGCTGGCATATACCGAATCAGAGTAGGTGGTATAAGGACCACTTTTCTCATGGAATATCGTATTCCACTTCAATTGTCCAGTCGTAACATCGAATGCTTGGAGAGAGTCCAATTGCCAGTCGAGTGTTGTTTTGCTGCTTGTTTTGGTCACGGGCTGGGAGGCATGTACATATACAAGATTTTTGGATGGCACGGCATGGATTCCCTTGATCAGGACATCTTTCTCTGTATTAGCCTCAGATAACATCAGGGAAGATGACGTCCACGCTGGTTTGGGCATGGATTCAGTTGAAGCAGCGGCGTAACCTGTTGTATTCATGGTGAAGAGGAGCATGCCGCTGAGAATGAGGGCAGCCCATGTTTTGGACTTGTGT
The DNA here is from genome assembly GCA_023335855.1 of Pythium scleroteichum. Classification (NCBI taxonomy): domain Eukaryota; phylum Oomycota; class Peronosporomycetes; order Pythiales; family Pythiaceae; genus Pythium; species Pythium scleroteichum. The sequence continues at coordinate 19,149 of JAADVR010000434.1, read as the reverse complement.
TTGGTCAATGTATGCAAGTGATAAACCACCTTTCTTCTTCGGTTCAAAATAGAACCGATTGTTGAATTTTACCATTAAAGTCAAGCTGAATTCAACCGAACGCACTGTAACCTTTTATCATTGGTTTGTCGAAATGACTATGTTTGGGGAAGTGTAACGGTTACAAGGAATTCATCTTCTTTCGATGAAGGTGGAAGTCTGATATATTTAGTGCGGTGACAAGCCGTATCTGCGTAAGACGTTGGATAGAACATAGGAAATGAAACAAGGAGAATAGCTATGAACTGGAGTGAAAATGTGACCCTATGGGTCATTGGATGTATCATTATATTGTTGCTGCTGGCCTGGATTATTCGGCGAGTTATCGGGCGCGGGCAGCGGATCAGAAGTGAAGCGAATCCTCGTAAGATCACAATAAAGGACATCGACAAGATGGAGGATGGTTCGGAATTTGAATTATATCTCTATCATTTATTCGAAGAGCTCGGGTACGATGAGGTGCATAAGACAACAAGCAGCCGGGATTTTGGGGCAGATCTGGTGTTTGTTGATAGACTCGGCAGACGAAGTGTGATACAAGCGAAGCGATATGGTGCGAACCATCCCGTAGGGTTGAGTGCTGTGCAGGAGATATATACATCGATGCGTTATTATGAAGCCGACCGGTCGATTGTATTAACGTCCGCCCGTTACACCGAAGCCTGTCGGACGCTTGCAGCGGTTAATGGAGTGAAGCTGCTGGACAGGGAAGACCTGATGGAATTAATTCTGTTATTCAAAGCCAGAAGAGTGGAAGAAGCATTGGAACTGATTGAAGAAGATGATCATGAACCAATCGAGACGTGGCAGTCTCGGCGAAAGCGGCAATCCCGCTAAGTACTTGGGTGGAAGCCTTTTTAATGATGTACATCTCATTCCAGTAGGAAGCACCTTCACTTGCGTAGCTGCACATGATATATTGAGTGTATATCAACCAAAGGAGTGTGTGATCCATTATGGCACGTACACAAACACAAAAAGCATTACGCAAAGCAGAGCGGTCAGGTCAATGGTGCTCGGAACAGAGCCGAAGAGTTAACGGAGATTATGGTGCGTTATCCCAGCATGTACGACTCATGCCTACGAAGCAGGAAAAATTGCAAAAGGTCAAACACAAGAAGCAGATCATCCAGGATGGTGGTGCTTCTTTTTATTTTTTCTATGAGGCGCCGATTGCTGGATAAGTAAGACGATAGAATTTTGTACACTAAATGAAGGGAAGAACCTATACATATGACAACAGCGCTGCACATGAATAAAAAAATCGTTCGGCGTTTTTTGCTGCAAACGCAAGCTTTACTTGGACGTTGGCCCGCAGCTTCCTTACCTTCGGGACCCGAGCAAGTTTTGAGTTTGATTCGCTCCCTTGGTTGCGTGCAGATCGATCCTGTGGCTGCTGTAACTGGAAACCAGCATTTGGTGCTGGGGGCTCGTGACCCTGGTTATAATGCTGACAGCTTAAATACGCTGCTGAGTGATCACAAGGTGTTTGAATATTTTGCAAATGCTGCCTGTGTCATTCCAATGGAAGACTATGCTCTCTTTGAACCTGTGCGTGCTCGATTAAGGGAGCGTCTGGCTCCGTCCTTGCAAGGTCTGGAGAAAACAGTGCAGCATGTGTTACAGCGTTTGAAGGAAGAAGGACCTTTACCTTCACGAGCTTTTCGTGCTGTAGAAAGGGTAAGTGGTTATTGGGACAGTGCAGATGTGCCAAAGACAAAGGATACCACACTTGCTCTGAATCTGCTGTTGGACTCCGCTGTGATTCGTGTGGTGGCGAGGCAGGGGAATGAACGCTATTTTCATATTACCGAATCCGGATTGCAGCAACAGGGACTTACGATGAAAGAAGACATCGATGTGTTGGCCCAGAGACAGGCTCTGCTGGATAAATACATTCATGCGTATCGTGTCGTAGATGCCCGTGATCCCCGTCTGGGTTGGCTGAAATCTACAGCGGCTGAAAGACGCGCCGATATTGCTGCCCGTGTGTCAGATGGGCGAATGATCCCGCTTAAGGTGGAGGACGTGGCCACGCCTTATTATATTCGTGCTGAAGATGAGGAATTGCTGCTGCATATGGAAAGGGAAGAGCCACACTATGATCCGTCTGGCCCGGTACGTTTCCTGCCGCCGCTGGACAACCTGTTATGGAGAAGAGAACGTATTGTTGATTTATTTGATTTTCATTATAAATGGGAGATTTATACGCCAGAGATGAAAAGAACCTACGGTTATTATGCCATGCCTATTCTTCACGGTGATCGGTTGATTGGACGTATGGACCCACGCCTTGATCGCAAAACTGGAGTACTTACCGTTCGTTTGTTATCGATGGAGGAGACTGCTCCACCTGTGGAAGAATGGATTACGGATTTTCGGGAGGGGCTTCAATTCTTTGCGTCCATGCATGGAGCACGTTCCATTACTATCGAGAAGACGGTACCAAAAGAGTTGAAAAAGCTGCTTAAATCAATTTGATTAGGGGATATACAAAGGAGTGTACGGATACGGAAATTGGAATTGTTAAAGGGGGGAGGATCTAAAAAGGACAAAAAAAGGAGGAGCCAGAGGGCCCCTCCTTCTTCATTTGATTTTAATATCATATCTCTAGCATTACATCAGAAGTGCTAACGAAAACAAAAACCTAGGTTCACGTCCACGCCAAAACTTATTTAGTTCACCAGATGAGGCATTTCAACGTTGGGATCAACATCTGCTTCATAATCCACACCATCGGTTTCAAAACCAAACAGCTGGAAGAATTCGCGACGGTAACCTTCCAGATCGGACAGATCGTAGATGTTCTCTGTGGTCAACTCATTCCAGAGCTTCGCCACTTCTTCCTGAACGTCAGCTCTCATCTCCCAATCGTCAATACGAATGCGACCTTCGGCATCGGTTGGAACTTCTCCTCCCGCATACAAGCGATCAGCGAACAGACGTTGCAATTGCTCGATACATCCTTCATGCAAGCCTTTTTCTTTCATGACTTTGTACAATGCTGAGATGTACAGCGGCACGACTGGAATCGCAGAACTGGATTGAGTCACCAGCGCCTTGGCTACAGTTAAGTACGCACGTCCACCTTTGGCACTCAAACGATCATTCAGCTTGTGTGCAGTTGCTTCCAGATGATTCTTGGCCTGACCGATGGAACCATCACGATAAATGGCATGGGTAAGTTCAGGACCGATGTAGGAGAAAGCGATCGTTGTTGCATCGTCGGCAAGCACGCCGCCTTGTTGCAGGGCATCCATCCATAGTTCCCAATCATCTCCGCCCATAACAGTTACCGTCTGACGAATTTCCTCTTCGTTTGCCGGTTCAAGGGTAACGGAGCTAATTTCGCCTGTGTGGAAGTTCACCGTTTTGTTCGTGTAGGATTGTCCGATTGGCTTCAGCACAGAGTTAAATACTTCACCCGTGTTCGGATCGGTACGGCGTGCCGATGCTACGCTGTATACGACCAGATCGACTTGACCGAGTTCACTGCGAATCAGTTCAACGGCTTTGTCTCGTGTTTCGTTTGCAAATGCATCACCTGTAACGCTGTACGATTTCAGGCCTGCTTCCTCCGCGGCTTTTTCGAATGCAGCGGAGTTGTACCATCCTGCAGAAGCTGTACGTTTCTCTGTGGAACTGCTTGGACGATAAATGCCGACTGTATTCGCTCCAGCTCCAAAAGCAGAAACTACACGTGACGCCAGACCGTATCCGGTGGAAGCACCGATCACGAGTACATTACGCGGTCCTTTCAGCTTAGGCTGGGATTTTACATAATCAATCTGTTCCTGCACTTGCGCAGCGCAACCTACAGGATGGGAAGTGGTACAAATAAAACCACGTGTTCTTGGTTTAATAATCATTTATTTGCATCCTTTCATATTCAGCTCATGTTTCAGCATTTCGATAAAATGCTCTTACACATACTTTCTTATTGTAAAACAATTACCTCGGAAACGGAAACCGTTTCGTTTGATTTCACTTGAAGGGTGGCGTTATATCACTAATTTTGCGATGATGTGAATAGAATGTACTCGCTTGTTAGGATAGAAAGGACAGGGATACCATGCTGAAGGAACGCATTGAACTGCTAAGCAAAAGAAAACAAATCTCCCGTAAAGACCTTGTGGAAGGTCTGGTCACGCAGGCCCACTTTGCCAATATCCTGGCGGATCGTTATCCGCTACCTGAGGACTTGGCAGAAGCCATCGCCGGGCGTCTTGGGGTATCCCCTTCCTATATTCTACAGGCTGCGGCTCAGGACGAGGAAACACTCGAACGGGCAGAGGTTATTTTCGAACAAATGTCTGTTCCAGCGTCGGCGATATCCGAAGATACGGTGCATGCACTGGCAGATCGGGATGACACGCTGACCGTTGAGCTGACAACGGCCTTGATGAAGGCGGTCTATTATCAGCAATTAAATGATGCAACGGCTCATGAGTATATACATACGTCCTACCTCAATTTTTACCTGGAGAAATACGGTCGTCCAGACGATATTGATCTGCCGCGTCCGTTAGTTAAGGCGCTCTTGTTCTATAAAATACAATATTATCGCTCCAAAATGGCTTTTGTGGATGTACTAACTCATGCAACTAGGCTCAGTGAGCTGGCGCTTCCTGGCAGTGAATTCTGGTTGTCTGTGCAAAATATCAAGATGGAAGCCTACATCCAGGTCAAACAGTATGAAGAGGCAAAACAGGTATTCGAGCTTACGATGCGTCATGTCTATGATCAGCGGATGTTTCATCGGTTGTCTGGATTATATGTAGCATATAGTGGGTATTGCTTCGCAATGGGGCTGGTTCAGGAGGCACTCTCGGCATTAACCATGGCGGAGGCAAACCTCGTGTATGCGGGCAACCAGGGAGATCTGGTAACGGCGATTGCCAACAATCGCATTGTCATGTTAACAATGACAGGTGAACTGGATCAGGCACAGACGGAGATTGAACGATTTGAATCGCTATTGCAGCAGGAAACGGAAGAAACACAGCAGGCCATGCAGCCGCTCGTCAGTGTGTATCGATGCGAAGTGGCTCTGGCACGGAAGAACTGGGGCGTGCTCGCGCAGAGTGTAGATCAACTTTTGAAATGTGCAACAACACAGGACCAGCAGATGAGCGCAACCTTCTACCAGAGCCATCTGGCTCTTGCGCATGGAGATCGCGAAGTTTTCATGGAGCGGGCACTTGCGTGTCTGCCTTATTTTGAATCCGCGCAGCATGTCATGCGGCTTGAACCGTTATATGAAGGGATGGCCGTAGTATCTGAGGATCAGCGTAAATACAAAGAAGCCGCGATGTATTATCGGAAACTGGTCTATCTGTTACGCAAAAAATAGAGCGGAAATCGGCTTGGAAGAGCCTGATTATGACATGATTTTGTGCATTGCCAAAGCACTTGGCACAAAATATGGCCGCCAATTGTGAAATGAAGATCGGATTAGCAGATCTTTTTTTGCGGAATTAGCATAATTCTTTACCAAAGAAACGATTATCCCGTAATTCATTTGCCGGATTTTTCGTTTTTTTTGTATGCCGCCAGAAGGGTATTCAAGGACAAGCCGCGGTGTTTATAATTTAATTATAAATACGTGTTCAAAAAGTCTGGTTTTCAGTACCGAGAAGATGGAATGAAGCTAGAAATGGAGTAGCGGAGCGTAGGAGACCTACGTGAGCAACTACAATGTTTCCGAAGGAAACATACTTCGTAAGCATATGCTTATTCGGCTGAATTTCATATTCGATGCTGATGATGCCGCTAGGCATGATTCGTAATCAAAAGTGGACTTTTTGAACAACTTCTAAAAACAAATAAAACAAATGAGGTGTTTGATATGGGATGGTTCGGTAAAAAGAACAAACAGGAAGATGCGATTGCTAAAGCGGATAAAATGATGAATAAAGGACTCACTGGCATGATGATGAAAGGTTTTGTATCAAAGGAACATCGGGAGGCCATCAACCAAAGTCTGGATTCGGCAAAGCAGGCACAATTGGCCGCGAGTGGTTCGCTTCCATTAACGGCAACAGCAACGGTGGTGACGATCACCGATACAGGCAAACTGATCAATTTTGATCCGATTGTTGTGCTTGTATTGGATGTGACAGAGACCAACGGTAACCAGTATCAGCGAACCTTGGAGACACTGGTGTCCAAAATGCAGATTCCACGAGTTGGAGATCGGGTGGGATTGGGTCAGAATCCAGCGAATCCGTCCGAACTGATCTATATGGGACTAGTGTCCATTTAGAAGGTCTTTGCTTATAAGACAGTGATATCCCATGTGTATAATACGTATAACAACGATTAATAGATACATGAAACTAAAGGTATGGATAGAGATAGTAAGAGAAGGATTAAGAGAGGGTAGATCATATGGTAGGTTTCCTGAGATTCATTGGCGTATTAACTGTGTTCGGAGTGGGGTTCTCCCCATTTCTGGCACAGAAGATGTGGAATGATCCATTTATGATTATGCAGGCATGGTGGTACACTCCTGCGATTTTTGCCGGGTTTGCACTGATCTTTGTTCCTGTGATTTTGAGCAATATTTTTGGCGTAGGTCGAGTGAAGACAGGTTTACCAGCAGTTGGGGTCATTAAGACTATACAACAGACGGGGACGTATATTAATGAACAGCCTGAGGTTCGATTGGGTCTGACGGTGTCGCGTAAGGGGCGCGAGAAATACGATACCGAGATGAAAGCCGTCATTCCGCTGACCTCCATGGCACAGTTTCAGCCGGGCAGTTTCATTCCGTTAGTGGTCTCCGTGAAGGATGAGCGCAAGGTAGGGATTGATCTGAAGGGGCAATTATCACAGGAGGATATGCAGCAATTGTTGGATGAAAAGATGGTACAGCAAGGGGTATCACCTGAAATGATGGATATTGCAAGAACAGGGGAAAAAGCGATGGCCAAGATCCTTGATGTCACTCCACTTGGGAGTGGAGGCAGTAACAAGATCAAGCTTCAGCTCAAACTCAGTATAACAAAGACGAACGGTGAAACCTTCAATGTGACAACGCAAAAAGAAATTTTGTCATCTGCGCTGCCCCAGGTGCAGCAAGGTCATATCATTAACGTCATTTATTCAAGACAAGACCCAACAAAATTGGTGTTGGCATTGAATGTACAGGAGCGACAATTAAGTGACTTATTCTCTTCCTGAGGATGTAGACAAAAGGAGGTCCCACAGATCATGTTTATGACGTGTAGGACCTTCTTTTTCATTTTGGTATGTACGAGAGATGCAAGCAACGGAAGGTTTTCAAACAATACCAAGGCGCATGCGATAAGAAAAGAGTACTTTTCTGGATTCTCCGTCAAATACACGATTAGCCAGCGCTCTGAACTCGTCAGCAGCTGTTAATAGATCATCCGCTCCGAGCTTCAACGCCGTTTGCAGGCCGCCTTGGCTCAGGGCGAGATTGACATATCGATCGGCTGTGAATGTCTCGTGGTGATGAAATACGATTTCCCGGACATATCGGAACAGCCCAGACTGCTGAATCTGCTGCAAATGCCCATCCTTGCTCCATTTGTGTGCCTGACTATCCTGGGGAGCCAGACTGGCTGCTCGTTGATCTGCTTCCTTATTCAGCTGCAGATAAGCTTGTTCTAACTGCCAGTCTAACATTGGCGGCCAGTCGCAATCGTAGGCTGCAAATATGCCCCCTGTACGAAGTACACGTGCAAACTCGCGTAGTGTGGGTTGCGGCTCCATCCAGTGAAACGATTGGGAGCAGGTCAGCACATCCACACTGCCATCTGGTAGTCCGAGGTCGTGAGACAAGCCGGACACAAACCGCAGGTTATCCGGCTTCCCGGCAGATTCCCACTTGGATTCAGCTACAGACCTCATGTCATCGCTGGGTTCAAAGCCGATGATACGTTCAGCTTCATTAAGCCAGATCCACGAGGATAAGCCGGTGCCACAGCCAATATCTGCGACCATACGCGGTGTGCTGCCAAGATATGTCGTTAGAATATCCACCACTTCAGTGGGAGCAGCTGGTCGGTTCTGATCGTATAACGTACCAAAACCTTTGAAACGTTCCACATTGTTGCGTCTAATGTCTTGCATGGATAAACCTCCTTCGGGCAGATGGATGACGGAGAGTCAGCTGTGATCAAAAGTTGTATAGGCCTATATTATATCATTCATTATTGGGAAGTTTGTTCATGACGTTCTGCAAATGTTCAACGGCTTTGATATGACGTCTGAGCAATTCCTGTCCAACATGAACAGGCTCGATTACGGTCAGCTCGGAACCAAACGACAGCAGGAAGGAGTAGAGCCATTCCCCTACATTCAGTTCGAGAGAAACACGGAGCCTGCCATCAGGCTCTTTTTTAATGAGGGTGGGTTCGAAAAAATCATACACTCGGTATGCAATGTTGCTGGAGAACGAGAGTGTAAGAGGAGTCAGGACAGGAGCTGCTTCTGATTCAGGGTCGTTTGATCCGGCAGTAACAGAGTGATCGTGTTTTCTCGCCAGAAAAGTCAACTGGGTGATCCGTTTCATCTTAAATGTCTCGAATTCTTCCCGATCAGGGTCATCATGGATATATCCTTTGAAGTACCACGTACTGTTTTTGAATATAAGTTTCTGTGGCTCCACGGTCGGAATGCTCTTCTCACCATCCGAATTAACATAATGAAACGTAATCAGTTGATTCGTTAATATAGCCTGCTTCACCTGATTGAACAGTTCTCTCTCCTGCAGAGGGATGCTGCCCCATGGTGAGAAATTGAATTCGATCCAATCCAGTTTGTGATCAAAAAGGGCGGTTAGCCGTTGTAGCATATGGGCACTGTTAAGATGGGGGATCGCACTGATGCTGTATAGTCCCATCAAAATTTCATTCTGGTCTTCTTCAGACAACAGGGACTTGTCCATGACATAGTTGTCCATCAGATGGATACCGCCGTGCTTGCCGGTCGTTGTATAGACGGGAATACCCGCAGCGCTCAGACGGTCGATATCGCGATACACTGTACGTACAGAAATCTCGAACATACGGGCGAGCTCTGGTGCAGTGGTTTTCTTTTTCTCCAATAACAAAAGCAACATTCGAAATAGTCGGTTATTTTCCATGCCATAATTATACCATGACAATAGGTGTCAGGGTATGGGTGGTACACTGGTGTAAAAGTCTTACCAAGACATTTTGACTCAGATTTATAATTTGTTCTTCATTTATTGGGGAGTAGTGAAGGGGACGATATCGATTCTGAAGAAACGAAGTGTTCGCATTTATCATGGGATTTTTCCATTTAGAAATAGGAATAAAAGAAATCCGAGGATAACAGCGATCAGAAGAACGATTCGTGACCGGAACGGCTACTCGCATAATATCAAGCACTTTATACCGAAATGAGTTAATTATTAAGGAGGAACTGGTCATGACAATGAAAGAAGGATTTTACTGGGGTGGCGCTACGGCTGCCAATCAATTCGAGGGTGGATGGAACCAGGGTGGTAAGGGGCCAAGCACGTCTGACATGATGACAGGGGGAACCCACACGATTCCACGCCGGATTACGCCTGTACTGGAAGAGGGCACGTATTATCCGAGCCATGAAGCGGTTGATTTTTACGGACATTACAAAGAAGATATTGCCATGATGGCAGAGATGGGCTTCAAAATGTTCCGCATGTCCATCAACTGGTCCCGGATCTATCCGAACGGTTATGATCTGGAGCCAAACGAAGAGGGATTGCAGTTCTACGATAATGTTTTTGCCGAGTTGAAAAAATACAATATTGAGCCGCTCGTAACAATCTCCCATTATGAAACGCCATTTGGTCTGACACAGAAGTATAACGGCTGGGCTTCCCGTGAAGTTATCGATTGTTATATCCGTTATTGTACAACCCTGTTCAACCGTTACAAGGATCAGGTCAAATACTGGCTTACGTTTAACGAAATCAACTGTCTGACGATGCCGATGGGTGCTTATATGGCTGCAGGTATTCTGTTTGAAGGTAAAGAAACACTGGTCGACGGAGTGGATGATCCTCAGACTCGTTTCCAGGCATTACATCACCAATTCGTTGCGAGTGCCAAAGCGGTGAAGCTGGGACATGAGATTAACCCTGATTTCCAGATCGGCTGTATGGTTGCGTTCATGACCACCTATCCAAACACATGTAACCCGGACGACATGTTGCTCGCACAGAAGAAAGACCAAATCTCCAATATGATCTGCGGTGATGTACAAGTTCGTGGAGCGTATCCTGGATTCGCCAAACGTTTCTTCGCCGAAGAAGGTATCCAGATCGAGATGCAACCGGGAGACGAGCAGACTTTGCGTGAAGGCTGCGTAGACTTCTACTCCTTCAGTTATTATATGTCTTTGGTTGAAAGTGCGGATGAGTCCCTTGAGAGAGCAGAAGGTAATCTGCTGGGCGGTATCAAAAATCCATATCTCGAAGCTTCCGACTGGGGTTGGCAGATCGATCCAAAAGGACTGCGTTACACGCTGAATCATCTGTATGATCGTTATCAGATTCCACTGATGGTGGTTGAAAACGGTCTGGGTGCTGTCGATGTGGTAGAGGAAGACGGCTCCATTCAAGATGACTATCGCATTGATTATTTGAAAGGTCACATTGAACAGATGAAAGAAGCGGTAGCTGACGGCGTAGATCTGATTGCCTACACCATGTGGGGATGTATCGACCTGGTTAGTGCATCCACTGGAGAGATGAAGAAGCGTTATGGCTTCATTCATGTCAACAAGGACAACGACGGTAACGGAGACTTGAGCAGAACACCGAAGAAGAGTTTCCACTGGTACAAAAAAGTCATTGAATCCAATGGTGAAGAGTTATAATTTGGTGTAAAAAAAATTAGATCGGTCTGTTCCCTTAAATGGGACAAGCGGTCCATGTGGTCCTGAACGAGTTCAGGACTACTACATATGAATATAAAAGAAACCCGGTTATCCTTCAGTTAAGGAAAGCCGGGTATTTTTTTGTGTAGTTCAATAGCGGGCCGCCTAGGCCAGCCTTCTGCTTTGCAGTTGGGACATGCGCTCCAAATGCCGCCGATAAAACCATATACATGTGGAGAGCCAGCAACCACTTAAGAAGTATCCGCCTACGATATCACTTGGATAATGCACTCCCAAGTAGATACGACTTATACCAATGGTCAGTATAAATACGGCGCTGGCAACAATCATCAGCACACGTCCGGTAACGGTGGGTACATGTTTCCAGATTAGAAAGGCCAGTCCACCGTACAGGCTAAATGCTGCCATAGAATGCCCACTGGGGAAGCTGTAACCACTCACTTCAATGATCCGGTTAATGGTAGGTCTGGCACGCTGGAATACCAGCTTGAGCAATGCATTTAACAGGGTTGAACCTGCGAGCACACAAGCCAGGAAGAGCAGTTCGCGTTTGTGTCGCAGGAAAATGTATAACACAATCATGGCGATGATGGTAATGAAGACCACTGGCATTTCGCTGCCGATCCAGGTAAAAAGGTGCATGAATTGTGTCATACCAGGGGATTCCAACCCCTGAATCCAGCCGATCAGCGTGTCATCAAATCGATGAATCTGGTTGTCACTGATGGACAGGGCGATGCTTATAAAAGCGATCATGCATAACGCTGCAACGAGCAGCGAGAATGAGATATTCTTTTTCCAGTTGTGTATCAAATGTTGAGTTCCTCCGTGATGGTTGATTTCGTATGTTGTGTCCTTGCGTATGTTGGACATAACGATATTTATATTGTGCTATAATTTTACAATAAATATAGCAGCAATAAAAATATGTAACCTTAACAACGCTTATTCAAGCAGAGAATGTAGGAGGGGAGCGGTCGGAATGAAACGACGTTTGGTGATGTGCATGTTGATCTTACTGTTGGTTACGTCTGGGTTAGCTCTATTTCCCGGAGAGAGAGTGTATGCTTGCAGTTGTGTCGAGAATGATGTTCAAGAGAGATTGAAGACCTACGCAGCAGTATTTACGGGAGAAGTGGTGAATAAAGGCAATTCTCAACAGTCGAAGCATGATGGTTTATTAAGAGAGTATACCTTTGATGTAGGTACTGCATGGAAGGGGGTTAATGCCAAAAAGATGAAAATCCTCGCGAGTGACGGAGGGTCTGACTCCTGTGGCATTCAATTTGAAAAGAATCAATCCTACCTGATCTATGCTTATCAATATGAAGTGGATCATAAGCTTCATACGAATCTGTGCAGTCGCAATGTTCCAATTGAACAAGCCGGAGACGATCTGAAATTGCTGGGTGCGGGCAAGCTTGTAAGTAAAGAAGATTTTGGAGAAACCACCGATGGGAGAAGTGAATATATCCAACTCATATTATATGGTGGAGTCATTTTATTGGCAGCGTTGGCAATCGTGTGGATATGGAAACGAAAGAAAAGAATCTGATTGCCCAACGGAAAAAAAAGCTAATCCCCGTACAGAACGTTAAGAAACATTGACGTTCTATACGGGGATTTTCAGGAGTGGCGTCAAAATTATATCCATTTGGGGTCGAGATTATCGATCCGATGGAACTAGTTCAGCTGCAACATGTATTCATAAGCTGTGACACCAAATACCCGTTTGAAATGTCGATTCAGATGGGTCAGATCGACGAATCCGCAATCGGCAACAGCAGCATAGACGTCCTTCTGCATTTCGATGGATTGACGGGCACGCTCTACTTTGCAGTTTAAGAAAAACTGGTAGGGGGATATGCCTGCTTGTGCTTTGAATTCACGGATAAATTGAAACTTGGACATGCCAAATTCGGAGCTCAGGTTGTCCAGCTTGAGCACATCTTCAGTGCTGCAAAACATGATTTCCTTGGCTTTGCGGACCAGGTTGTCCTGAGGCAACCAGAGCTTGGTGTCCATTTCCTTCTGAGCCAGCAGGTGAACCAGATCGAAGACCCGTTCGCTGCACTCGGCTTCGTTCTGTCTGAGTTGAACGGCATCGTTCAGCATCAGGATCTTACGTGCAAGCTCGGGATCATAGACGATGGGACTTCCAAAACGCAATTCCTTTTTGCCGATAATCTCCTCTACCAATTCCGGCTTCAAATACAGCATCACATAGTCAATGCCAGCCTTATCATAGGAGCTTCCATCATGGGACTGTTCACGGTTAAACAACATGACACCATTTTGGTGAGACGCCTGATATTGTCCGTCCAGGTTATATTGTTGAATGCCACGCAGGGTTACGCCAACCGCATACTCTTCATGGCAATGTTTTTTGTATGCAAAATCAGTAAAGCTGGCGGATAGTGCCAGCACGTCTTGCGACTTTTTATAGTTAAACCGTTCCATGCAGCACACCTCCCAAGCTTTAGATCAATCCGGATACTATAATGGCTGAGTATAACAAAAAAAGTGCCATGAGAATACTCAGTAATTTTTGGTGGCGATTCAGCAACGTTCTGAAAACCGTGCCAAAAACAACCCAACTGGAATAGGCCAGAAATCCAATGAATGTAATGAGCACCACGAACAGAAACGATGAGAATGAACTTTGATAAAAGGGCAATACATAACTTGGAATGACAGTGAAAGTAAACAAGACCACCTTTGGGTTCACAAATTGCATGATGAAACCGTTCCAGAATCCGGTAACTTGTTTCGGTGCATCCTCGGTGGTACCCATCTTGTAGATCTGGTACGCCAGATACACCATGTACAGGCCGCCGACAATCTGCATCACCTTCAGAATTCCGGGTAACACTCCCGCAAGAAGCTGATTAAGAAAAGCTGAAGCGGTAAGCAGCAGACCAAATGCCAACGTAGCTCCCCAGACATAACGCATTGTTTTTCGTGCGCCAACGATCTGTGTAGAAGAAAGAATTACGATATTGCTGGGGCCGGGGGTAAATGTTACGACGATGCAGTAGATTAAAAAAGATGCAAGATTCATAAGGATGATGCTCTCCTCTGGTTGTAGTTTAGTTTCATGATCATACGTCCAAAGGGAGAAACCATATAGTACATTATTGCAGCAGGTACACGGTTAGCAACAGGAGCTTGCTTTTAAAAGATAAGGGGTGGTTTTCTTTTTGAATGATTGCGTTTACAATTTAGACGATGTACAAGGTGATCAGACGACTTGAGGAAGTGAACGGAATGAAAAAAATGCTACTTGTTTACATTTTGCTAATCTCAGCATTTGCGTTGTATGTATTGAGATTCGAATACACCAGTCAGGTAAACAGTTCTTGGGAGGACCGGGGGCTGCGCGGCGATATCGGAGAGACGTATATCATGATTACATTCCAGTCCGGGCTGGAGTATTGGAAGAGCCCGCTCAAAGGTTTCGAGGATGCCGCGGATGCACTCGGCGTGACCGTAGAATATCGCGGGGCTACCCGGTATGATGCGAAGGAGCAGACCATGGTGATCGAGCAGGCTATCGCTCGTAAACCCGCAGGCATTGCTATATCTGCAATCGATCCTCAATCGTTAGTTCCAGCGATTAACAAGGCAATCGACGCAGATATCCCTGTTGTATTATTTGACGCGGATGCACCTGGTAGCCAGGCCTATTCTTTTCTTGGGACAGATAATTACAAGTCGGGTGTAATGGCTGCCGATAAAATGGCTGAACTGCTGGGTCGTGAGGGAGAGGTCGCGGTATTAACCTTGCCCGGACAACAAAATCATGAAGAGCGGACGAAGGGCTTCCGCGATACGATCAAGGAGAGATACCCTTCCATGCAGATTGTTGAAGTTGCAGACGGACACGGTGATGCGATGGTATCCAGAGACGAAACACTGAGAATGATGAAGGAACATCCGGAGCTAGCGGGTATTTTTGTGACTGAAGCTACCGGAGGAGCAGGAGCGGGTGAAGCCGTTCAAACTGCGGGGGACAGACATCCATTGCAGATTATTTCGTTTGATACAAATAAGGCTACATTGGATATGATCAAGAATGGTACGATCTCAGCTACAATTGCACAGGGAACCTGGAATATGGGATATTGGTCACTCCAATATCTGTTCCATCTGCATCACCAGTTAACGGTCCCTGCCCCATCCTCATCCGGTGAAAATGCACCGCTTCCCGTGATGGTGGACACAGGGATATCTGTGGTGACACGCTTGGATGTGGATGATTACTATGCCAAATAACAAAGGAGATTTCAAGAGTCCAAGGCCTTGGAGCAGGAGAGCGATTCTCTCCACTTTCAGGAACGGGATTCGGCGTTTACGCTTGCGTAATATGCCCCTTCGGTACCAGCTGATGCTGCTTTTTCTGTTATTCGCCATTGTGCCTTCCGTAGGGCTTGGGTTGCTTGTGAACTGGACGGTGGAGCGGGTTGTTGAACGACAGGTTGAAGGGCATACCATGCAACTGATTGGCAAAGTGAATGAAGCTCTGAACAGCAAAATGGAGAATTTGCAAAACATGACCTATCTGATTGCATTTGACCCGGATATTGATGCTTTTATGAACGACAAAATGCCACTGAATGATGAAGCAGGTATCGAACCGATGAACATGGACACCAATGCCGAAACGGAGCAAAATCGGTTATATGGCATCAAACAAACCTTGCAGGGGTTCACAACATTGTATCCTGAAATCGCCGGGATTGTTCTCGTCAATGCAAATGGTGACTATATTAGCAACGAGATGTATCCCCGAGCGGAACAGAGCCTGATCCAGGAAAATTGGTACCAAAAAGCTTCGGCCAATCCGGGCATCTTCATGGTGTTGGGTCAGCCGAAAGAGCGTAATCTCACGACACATGTACGCTACAAGGATGATGAGATTGTATCGGTTGCACGTTCCATAACAGATGAAGCGTCAGGACGTGTGCGGGGTGTTATTATGATTGATCTTAAACTAAGGTCCGTCTCTCAGGCTGCCCGTAATGTAACCTTGGGGAAATCCGGTTATGTGATGGTGACGGATGCAGAAGGTCAAAGTGTATACAAGCCGGAGCACCCGCTAATAGAACACATTCCCACAGACTGGTTCCCCTCCGGTGAGAGTGGAACATTTACCGCCGATACAGAAGGTGGAACGTTATTATTCATGTATCAGTCGTCTACCTTTACGGGTTGGAGAACGGTAGGGGTATTTCCCACAAGAGACTCGATATCCGAAGTACGCCAAATCCAGTTTTACGTGGTTAGCTTTGTATTTGTGGTGTGTTTGTTTGGCCTGAGTGCCTCTTTATGGTTCTCCCGTTCCATTGCTCAGCCTATTTTCCGGCTCATGTCCTATATGCGCAGGGCGGAGACTGGCAATCTCAGACCAGGTCGCTGGAGCGATCGCGCTGACGAGATTGGCATGCTTGGCAACAGTTATAACCGAATGCTGGCACAGATTAGACAACTGATATCACTAAATGAATTGAGGGAGCGGCAGAAGCGCGACGCTGAAATGCGAAGTTTGCAGGAGCATATCAAACCACACTTTTTATACAATACCTTGGATACGATTCATTGGATGGCACGCAAAGAAGGTGCAGAAGATGTGTCCGGCATGGTTGGCGCGTTATCTCGATTATTTCGCATAGGGCTCAGTAAAGGACAGGATTACATTCCACTGCACTCCGAGCTTGAGCATATGACCAGCTATCTGCAAATTCAGCAGACACGATACCGCGATCGTCTTCAGTATACATTGAATATTCCAGAGGAACTGCGGGACCTTTTTGTGTTAAAGCTGCTGCTTCAGCCCCTGATAGAGAATGCAATCTATCATGGAATCAAGGGCAGGCGTGGGCCGGGACACATTCGGGTGGAGGCCAGATTGGAACATAACAGACTGCTGCTGACCGTTCAGGATAATGGAGCAGGCATGTCCAACGAACGACTGGCCGAGATGCAGCAGCTGCTCGAAGCTCCTCTAGCAAGTTTGGAAGCGTCTTCGCCTGGGATGACAGGCAAAAGTTATGGAATGTTGAATGTGCAGGCCCGTCTCCGGCTGTCCTTTGGCGATGAGTACGGTATTGAACTGGAGAGCCAGGAAGGTGAAGGAACGAGTGTGACCATCATTCATCCGTTGATGCGAGAGCTCCCACCAATCTAGCAAATCAATAATGAAGAGAGGCAGGAGAATGAATGGGAAAATTCATAAAATCGACCGTGACAAATTCCACTGAAACAGATGAGACATCCGCATCGACCACAGTAATGGAGATTACGCCGGATAGCCATGTGGCGAAGAAATACCGCGTGCTCATCGCTGATGATGAACCGATCATTCGTGAGGGGATTCGGGATGCCATTGACTGGACAACTCTTGGGATGGAGGTTGTTGGTGAAGCGGAAGATGGCGAGGAAGCGCTGGAACGGGCGGCTGACTTGGGTGTGGATATTGTTCTCGTTGATATGAATATGCCATTCCTGAACGGTATCGAACTAATCCGTGCCCTTCAGCAGAAGTGCTCGGGCTGTCGTTACCTGATCATCTCGGGACATGATGAATTTGCATATGCGCAGGAGGCGGTTCGTCTTGGCGTAGAGGATTACATCTTAAAACCTGTGCAAGCAGAACAATTATATGCTGCACTTGAGCGATTACATCAGCGACTTACTGAAGAGCACCAGAGGACGGCATATGTACAAAAGGCAGCTCATCAGATTGAACGTAATATCCCGTTGCTTCGCCAGCGATTTATGCTGGAGTGGCTGGAGGGGCAGGCTGAAGGGAGGGATCTGACGGAGCAGCTTGTGTTTTTGCGGTTACCCGCCGTCCCACCTGTGCAGATTGGGGTCGTACGCTGGCCTGCCGCTGAAGCTCGTCAGACGATACTGAGAGAGAATGATCGTCAGTTGTTTCTGTATGCAGTGGAAAATATAATTAGTGAACTGCTGGGGGACGTGCCACATGTCCTGTTTCGGGACGTAAGCGGGTTGATCGGCATATGTCTGTGGCAGGAAGCCCCTGAAGAAATAGAGTCCCTTCTGGAACAGCAGATCAGTTCTTGCCTGAATATTGCCATTCATGCTCATGTGGAGACACATGCAGGGACACTGGAAGAAACGCCGGATACGTACCGTCATTGCCGGGAACGGGTATACGGGGAAGTGCAGTTGTCGCCTCTGGTTCGCCGGGCAAGACAACTTATTCACGAGGAGTATGCCGAGCGGGAACTGACTCTGGAATCGCTCGCTTCCCGTCTACAAGTATCTGCCGTGTATCTTAGTCGTGTGCTGAAGAAAGAGCTGAATGATTCCTTTGTCACACTTGTCACGCATGCTCGTATTCGCAAGGCTATACAGTTATTAGATTCAACAACACTGCCGATTCACACCATAGCTGAGCGTGTAGGTTATGATACCCAGCATTATTTCAGCACTGCATTTAAGAAAACAATGGGCATTTCGCCAGTGCAGTATCGAAAGAACGGGGGAACGGCTTATCATCCTTCTGCGAATTAAATATCGTATTACAGTGGTTCATTCAGATGTGTGATAAATGAGATGGATGTGTTCTACTTCGTGTGAAGCGAAGTGGAGCATGTCCTTTTTTTTTTGACTCTGGAATGGTATCTCATGGATCACACTTGTACTTTAAGCGTTTCCATCAAAAGTTAAATTTTTATAAAAAAGGTTCAAAACGTGCAAAGACCTTGCAGTATCTCCAATGCTACTATTGGTCTCAGATAGGAACACCAAGCAACAGAATGTACCACATGCATTGTAAGCGTTATCTTATAACTCAATCAGAACCGTATGATGTGAGGAAAGGGGAACTTCATATGAAAAAAGGAGCAATGCTCATCTGGCTTCTGGTGATGACCTTGATGCTCTCGGCCTGCAATCTGGCAGAGAGTGGGCCAGGCAGCAAAGAAAAGGGATATGTCGGTATATCGATGCCAACCAAATCATCAGAACGATGGGTGGGAGACGGGGAGAACATGGTCCGTCTGTTTCAGGAGCAGGGGTACAAAACCGATCTTCAGTATGCTGAGGACGTGGTTGAAAATCAGATTTCACAGATTGAAAACATGATCACCAAAGGTGTGGATGTGATGGTCATCGCGTCCGTGGATGGCAACACATTAACGGATGTGATCAAGAAGGCACATGACGAAGGGATACAAGTGATCTCGTATGATCGGCTCATTC
>JAADVR010000433.1:0-29430 GCA_023335855.1 Pythium scleroteichum | reverse complement strand
TTTGGTTCTGCGCACGCCCGGCGGTCGCGCGGCCACCAACGCTGGCGGCGCCGCAAAGAACATTCCGCCGCTAGAACGATCCGCGCGCTTGGAGCCGCGGTCGGTCATTGTTGGAACAGAGGATGACGCTTCAACCTGGAATATTGCTCAACAATCTGTTTAGAGAGGGGAGGGGGGTTGATCCAGGTAGGTGATTTATTATAGCACACGCACAGCGAGCGCCGATGCCTTCTCCGGTTGGTAACTGGCCATGTCAAGCCACCGTCGGGCGCAAAAGCACACAGGACAAGACCACGGACCCCGCGGAAGTACTGGACGCCGTCTGTTACTTCTCATCGGGAATAGGAAATGCAGTATTAATATTCGCGGAGCCACTCACCACTTCAACACCCCCTTTGACTGACTCTTAAGTGCGCACCCACCGTGCTCTTTGGACGGGTCCCCATAGCATGGAAGATCGGCGAGCGCCATGGGCAAGCTCGCCGCGGGCATGCAGGTGCGGATCGTGGGCACGGGCGACGTAGGCGCGCTCGTGCTCGTGCGCGAGGCCGCGCAGACGTGCGTGGTCAAGCTCGCGAGCGACGGCTCGCTGCGCAAGAACGTGCCGCTCGACGACGTCCAAGAGGCGCCGCGGTCGCCACTGCGCGCGCCGCTCGCGCTGCCGCCGTCGACCACCACGCAGGCCGCGAGCCCGCGCAAGAGCCGCCTGAGCGTCGGCGACAAAGTGCGCGCGCGCTTCCAGAACGGCGCCAAGTGGTTCGACGGCACGGTCGCCAAGGTGCGCGCGGACGGCACGTACGACGTCGAGTACGACGACGGCGACGTGGAGACGCGCGTGGACGCGAGTTATATCCAGCGCGGCGAGGCGGCGCCGCCGCGCGCGTTGGCGTCGCCCAAGAAGAGCGTTCCGAAGCCCAGAGCGCAGGTTGGCGACAAGGTCAAGGCGAGGTACAAGCGAGGCGCCAAGCTGTACAGCGGCGTCCTCACGCGCGTGCACGCGGACGACACGTTTGATGTCAAGTACGAGGACGGCAACGTGGAGACGCGCGTGGACGCCAAGTACATTGAGTTTACGGACAAGGCAAAGGCCGAACTGGATGACGACGACGACGCAGAGCGAGCGCGCGTGAAGAGGTTCCAGGTCGGAGACGCCGTGAACGCCAAGTACAAAGGCGGCAAAAAGCTGTATCCGGGCACGATCAAGCGCGTCCACAGTGACGGCACGTACGATATCAAGTACGAAGCCGGAGACGTCGAAACCGACGTCCAGGCCGACTTGGTCGAAGAAGCAGACGTGGCCAAGCCGAAAAGCCCGACGAAAGAGCGCTCGCCGGCTCCATTCTCGGTCGGCGATGCGGTCAAGGCGAGGTACAAAGGTGGCGCGAAGCTGTTCCCTGGCACGATCCAGCGAGCGAGAACGGACGGCACGTACGACATCAAATACGACGACGGCGACGTTGAAGCCAACGTCGACCCACGCCATATTGAACGGATAGAGAAAGAGCCTGCCAAGGCGCCACGCGGCCAGCCGCTCGCAGTGGGAGATCGTGTCAAGGCGCGGTACAAGAAAGGAGCCAAGTTCTTCCCTGGGGAGATCACGAAATGCCACTCGGATGGGTCGTACGATATCCGATACGAAGACGGCGATGCCGAGACGCGCGTTGCGAGAGACCTGATTGAGGCCGAGCCCAAGGCATCGTCTCCATCCAAAGCCTCGTCAAAGAAAGAGGCGTCGCTTCGCGTCGGCGACGCCGTCAGGGCGAGATACAAAAAGGGCTCCAAGTTGTACCCTGGAAAAATTGCACGCGTGCGGACGGATGGAACGTTTGACGTCGAGTACGAAGATGGCGACATCGAGCTGCGCGTGGACGCCTCGCACATCGAAACGGTTCGTAGCGAGGATGCGAAAGCGCCACAATCGCCTACGAAAAAGAAATCCTTTGAAGTGGGAGATGCCGTCATGGCTCGATTCAAGAAAGGTGCGAAGTTGTTCCGAGGAACGATCAAGCGAGCACGAACGGACGGCACGTACGATATCAAGTACGAGGACGGTGACGTCGAGACGTCCGTGGAGGTTGAGTACATCCAGGCCGACGAGAATGCCCAGTCGCATGGTGATTCCACGTTCACGGTGGGGCAACCGATCCAGGCCAAGTACAAGAACTCGTCGAAATGGTATCCAGGGCGAATCAGCCACGTGCGAACCGACGGTTCGTACGACGTCGAGTACGACGATGGCGAGCGTGAAACGAAGGTCGACGCGTTCAGAATCGAAGCCACGCCGGCTAAATCGTCTCCTACACGGAACGAGACAGCACTGCACGTCGGAGATCGCGTCAAGGCACGGTTCAAAGGAGGAAAGAAGCTATACGAAGCTGTCGTGACGCGTGCCCGAACAGACGGAACGTACGATCTCAAGTTTGAAGATGGCGACGTCGAGACTCACGTGGCGAGAGAGATGATCGAGCGTGGCGTCGATGGCTCCAAGGACAATAGTCACCGAGCTAAACACCACGAACCAGAAGTCGGTGACACCGTCAAGGCGTACTACAAGAAAGGCAAGAAGCTTTATCCTGGCAAGATCGTTCGTCGGCACTCCGACGACACGTATGATATCAATTACGATGACGGGGAGGTTGAGAACCGGGTCGCGCGCGGTCTCATCGTGTGCGAGCCGACCAAGCCTTCGGACGGCCCTTCTGCATCACCGAGGAAGCCACGACGCCCGCTGCGCGTCGGCGATCGCGTTGCTGCGACACATAAACGAAGCAAAAAGCCCGTCCGAGGTCGAATCTCGCGAGTGCGCTCGGACGAAACGGTCGATATCGACTTTGACGATGGGGAGACTGCGACGCGAGTCGAGGTGGATATAGTTGAAGCTCTCACTAGCTCTGACGGAGACGACGGGCCGCGAAAGAAGAAGCCGAGTGAGCAGTACGAAGTCGGAGATCACGTGAAAGCTCGATACAAGAAAGGAGCCAAGTGGTTCCCGGGAACAATCACTCGCGCGCGACCGGATGGCTCGTGTGACATCAAATACGACGACGGAGACGTCGAGCCGTCGGTCGCTCTGGACTGCATTGAGCCTGTGGAGAGCAAATCCAGCAACGCGAAGTTTGAGGTCGGAGACAACGTCAGCGCGCGATACAAGAACGGCTCCAAGTGGTACGACGGCACCGTGAAGAAAGTTCGAACGGACGGCACCTTCGATATCCGATTCGAAGACGGCGACAGTGAGGAGCACGTCCAGCCAGAGCACATTCGCTCGCGTGGCGAGACCTCAACGGATCGAGACGACGGCTCGTCGAAGAAGAAGTTTTCGAAGGGCGACGTTGTCGAGGCTGATTACAAAGGCAAAGGGAAGTATCGACAAGGCCGGATCGCCCGAGTTCACGACGACGGCAGTGTCGACGTTGAGTATGACGATGGGAATTTGGAGAAGCGGGTGTCGACGCGCTCAGTGTGGCCCGTCAAAGACGAAGAGAAAGAGCGCAAGCCGCGTTCTAGAAAACCTGGATCTGATTCAGGCAGTGAGAACCAAACGCCACGCCAAGGACGACGCCAAAGCGCGAGTTCGTCCAGTTCCGAGAGCCCAAGAGCTAGAAAGAAGAAGAAGAAGTTATTCGCGAAAGGCGCTCGCGTGGCACTGCGCAAGGCCGTCGACGCGAAGTCGAGACGCATCGGCCGAGTGAAGAAAGCGCACTCCGACGGATCGTGCGACGTTGAGTACAAGGACGGTGATGTCTCGAAACGAGTCTCGTCGGACGCGCTGCTGTTGTGTTCGGACTCTGGATCTTCTGAAGGCGAGACAACCAACGCGAAGGCACTCCGCCACCGCTTCAAGCGAGGCCAGAAGGTTCTCGCGTGCTGGCGCCGCCCCACTCGGATGGCCAAAGCCGCAATCGCTGACCGCTGGGACGAGGCGACGATTCTCTCTACCGACGACAACGGAACGTACTCGGTGAGCACTCTGTGCGGTGTGTTGTTGGACGTGCGATTGGGTGTGAGCGTTGGAGTGATGTAGATACGGTATCGCGATGGCGCGATGGAAGAAGACGTTCCAGACGAAGCGATTAAGTCGGTTCAAGAGGTCGCTCGGACGAGGCCTCCGAATGAGAGCGAGCGAGAGCTGTCCGAGGTGGATCTGGTCTTCTTACTCGAACAGCTCGCCATGACGGTAGGTTGGTTTCATTATGTCGCCGACAGTGGTGGACACTAACGGTCTCTTTAGTTGTACGAGGAAGGAGAAATACAGAAGAAGCCAAGCGTTCGGTTTGGTGGCGCGGACGCTTCAGGTAGCAGCAGTGGATCGAGCGAAGGCAGCGATTCCAACGGCTCTTCCCCTAAGAAGAAACGCATGCGCAAGCGAAACCCAGTGGAAAAGGTCCGTATCGATGTCAATCTCCACTGTTATGACGTCGCTAAAAATCTCATCTCCTCCTCAGGCGATCGAGCGGCTTTTTGATGCCAAGTCTCTCAAGGCATATCGAGACCGCTTCGACGACCACGACACGCAGGATGCCGGCCGCATCTCCAGATCCAAGATCATTGATCTCGTGGAAGCGCTCTGTGCCAAGACAAACCTGGCGTCAGTGCAGGACAACTCGATTCGCCGACAGCTCAACGAGTGGTTCTCGACCCAAGACGTGCTGCGCACGCACTCGAAATTCGATTTTACCACGTTTATGGTTGCGTTCGCCGTCGCGAAGAACGTTCTCAGCAAGCAAAAAATCCAGCAAACAATGGCCAACGCGTTGGAGGCGCGCTTTGCGTCGCACCACGAGAGCAAGAAGCAGCTCGAGATGTGGCAGCAGAAGCTCGGTTTCCGTACGTTCGAGACTCTCCAGCGGTGCTTCCACGACAGCTCGATCCCTCGCATGTACCCTGCGCAGATCCGCGTGAGCGAGGTCACGCCACTGTTTGACCAGGTCACACGCAGCTCGGTGCCGTCCAAGCCGCTGGAAGTATATCTCAAGCAGATGCAGCTGCTGCCACACCACACGCTGCATCTCCCAGAGTTCATGTGCTGCTACTATCAATTGTACGGCTCGGCCGATTCCACACGAGCGCCTGGTGTCGCCGAGCAGCTGGAGCTTCGGCCCGTGGCCTTCGTAGCGTCGTGTTTGTTCTCGAACGGAGATCCGTCGTGCGAGCGCCACGGTGACTTGGTGCGTCGGCTCTGCATCGGCCGAACGCCCGCACAGGTCGAGCTGATCATGCGGTTCCGCGAAGTGTTTGAGTCGCTTCAAGCGAGCGAAGGAGACCACAGCGACACGACCATCTCGTCTTCGCAACTGCACACGTTCGCCTCGAAAGTCGTGGGCGATCCAAGCGTGCTCGAGCCGTCGATCCTGGCGCTTCGCAAACGCACAGCCGCAGTCTCTCTCGTGGAATTGTTCTCGACGTGTGGGTTCGTGGTCGACGAGCTCACTGCGGCACCGACGGTCGCCAACGCCATCGACAAACTTCGGCTTCGAACGGACGCGACCGAAGTGCGTCGGATTATCTCGCTCGTTCGCAGCATGTGTCTCAAAGTGCTACGGTTCCCGAACAACCCCGACTATTGGAGGATCCGTTCCGATAGCGCCGCGTTCCAGCAGAAACTCGGCCGTTTCCACGGCGCGACTAGTCTGATTGAAGCGGTCGGTTTTGCTGAACACGGCAAAACCTACTTCGAGCTGCGTGGGGCTCGCACCGCGGACGGGAAGCGATCGAGCTGCCTTTCAAAGCCCGCACTGGACGCGCTGCGAGAGCGATGCGCCGAGCTGGACGCCGAGCTTGCCGTCATGGACGGCGTCGAGAGCGTCGTGGCCATCTTGCAGCGCGTCGCGAAGCACCGAGAGCACGATTCTCCGCTGACGCTGCAGGAGTGTGAAGAGATCTTGAGGAACCTCGCTTCGTATATCGAGACGGTACTGAAGAACCCAAAGGACTCTCGCTCCTGGCGCATCCGCGAGTCCAACAAACTGTTCCAGCGCCAGATCGGGTACCTGTCGTTTGCAGCGGATCTCATGGCCTCGGTCGGCTACGACTTGACGCTGTCGTCGCAAGGGAACGTGTACATGCTGCGTGGAACGGGTCTCGCCAGAGCGAGTTCGGGAACGAGCGACGCTGTCGTGAACGCGAGTCTCTCGAACTTTGCGTTTTCCAGCTTGTCGGAGCACATGGAGTGGTTCCTGTGGCGTCGCAAGCAAGAGATCGAGAGTTTGCTCCAGGACGATATGGAGTACCTCGTGCAAATGCTCCCGCCCGTGACATCTTCCGGGCCGACACACACACAGCAAGCGAGAACATCGATAG
The DNA here is from genome assembly GCA_023335855.1 of Pythium scleroteichum. Taxonomy (NCBI): domain Eukaryota; phylum Oomycota; class Peronosporomycetes; order Pythiales; family Pythiaceae; genus Pythium; species Pythium scleroteichum. The sequence continues at coordinate 23,130 of JAADVR010000433.1, read as the reverse complement.
CAGCAGCTAGCGTGAGGTCGTTGGGGAAGATGTATCCGTACGGCCGAAACGTGATCGACGTGTTCTCGAAGACGGCTACCCAGAAGCTCCAACTGGCGATGGTGCAGACGCTGTTCGAGTCGCTCGATTCGAAAAAGCTCGGCTACCTGACGGAGGAAAACGTTGTCCAAGACCGCAAACTGGCCAAACGCTGGGCTTCGATGGACGCGTTTGATCTGGACAAGGACGGCCGCGTCGATTTCGCTGACTTTGTGGGCTCATTCGGTCCGATTCTGGACCACACGTTCGATCTCGCTGAGGTCGCCGATCTCGTGCCGTTCCAGAAGATGACGCTCAGCGAGCAGGTCTCCACAGTTGTCGGTCGTCTCCGGCTGACGCTCAGTTTCGCTCAAGTCTCCAGTATCCTCGACACCGTGATCGGTCTCCTCTCGCGCGCGATGGACCAGCCAGATAACTCCGAGGTGCGAGATATTTCTACGTCGTCTCAGCTCGCAACTCAGTCTGCTCGCATTCCTGCAGTGAAAATGCTGCTCGAGTTGTGCGGATACAAGGCGTCGCCTCCTCCGGACAGTAAAATGCATGCCACGAGCGTGGCATTCACGCTCCATCCCCACCAGCAGGTCCGGTTCCAATCGGTTTCGAAGCCTGTGGAGCCCTCGATATCGCCGCTTGACCCGCAGACGGTCACCCGCCTCCAGCTGATCTGTTCGATGCTCGGAGGGCACGCTCGTGCGATGTTGTTTCCTTCCGTTAGCGATATTGGCGCTGTGGCTCGAGCTATCGCCGAGATGAGACCGATCGGCGACTGGATCAAGCTCTTGGAAGTCGTCCTGCTTTGTTTGGACAATTTTCTGAAGCACCCAGACGACGACGACCGCTACCGCCAACTCAACACCACGACCAAGACCTTCACAACGGTGGTCGCGAAAGTCTCAAGCGGCGTGCAATTGTTTCTCTCGATCGGCTTCCGAGAAACGGACCGCGGGACGTTAGTGCTACCGGATGAAAGCAAAGTGCCGGAGATCCAAGCGCGCCGTTTGGAGATGGCGATTGGATGCCACCTGCTCAAAATCGCCGACAAGCTGAGTAGCACTGCGCCAGGAGAGACGGAATATCCATCGCCCACGCGCGTAGCGAGCGAACGCACGCTCAAGGGAGACGCTGCGGTCGACTACTACAAGAAAAAGGCGCTCGCAGCCGATCTCGCTCGGGACGAAGCGCTTCGAAAGAGCGCCAATCTGGAGAAGCAGCTCGGCATTGTAGCGAGGTCCCAGTCACGACGTGCTGCTCCGACGACGCCGAAATCGAGACCAAGGTCGACTGGCCACCAGCGACCCAGATCCCCCACTGGAAATACTCGTTTTTCAGCTTCAATCGAGCAATCTTTTCGCTCTGAATCGGACATTGAAGCCGAGATTCTGGCCGCGTTCTCGCCTCGAAAGCATTCTCTTGAGGTTGGAAGGACCCGAACCACGGCCAATGAGGCGGCGAGAAAGCCTCCGAACCGGTCTCATCCTTCCTCTGCTCATGCCTCTCGACACCCGAAATCGGCCCAGCGGAGAGCCCCTTCCTCAACCGTATAGTAATGATCTCTTGGTGCGAGAGGGTCTGTGCAGTCGACGAGACTGACGCTCGTGGCGTGTCTTGCAGATCGCTCCTCTCGTCGAGTCGACACTCGCCATGGACTCAAACGCGGAAACCTACGCGGTCGTCCTTGGCTCCACGAGCGCGTCAGTACAGCCCGGCGCGCTTGTTCGGATCGGCGCCGAGATCCGAGACCTCACGGAAGAGCGGATCATCACGCACGTGGACCGCGATACGTACCCCAACCTCACAAAGATCGTTCTCCACAGCCCGTTGCAGTTTCCGCACTTTGTCCGAGACCTCGTATTCGTGTTCCCAGCACAGGCAGTCGACGGTGCCGCTCGGATTGCTGCTGCGGGCATTGAGGTACGTGGGCATTTTTTGCGAGTCGAATCGGCCCGGAGACTTCCCATTGATGCTTCGGCTGGTCAGGCGTTTATACGCGTGGAGCTCCTCGAAGAGCTTCTCGATCGTGTGCTGCGGATGCACGCGGACTCGTCTTGCTCAGCGCGAAATCGACCGCGAAACGCAGAAGCAAAGGAAAACCCGTCGGCGGCGACCGTGTTCGTGCCCGTGAGAACGGTGACGCCACCTGGAAGCGTAACGATGGCGGCTGGCGGACGGCGCGGCGATCAGCTCGTGCTTTGGTCCCCGCCAGGTGCGAAAGCCCCAGCAGCTCAAGTCGTACCCTCTCTCGCTCTTGACGTGGCCACGACGCGCAAGCTGCGTGCCGTGTGGGATGGCTTGGTCATGCAGTATGGAGGAAGCAACCACGACAGCGTGCTGTGGAGTCGGCTCCACGCTGCATCCAGACGGATCCCGTGGATCGGCATGTGCGGACCGAGTGCTGAGCGTGACGAGACGTCGCAAGCACGCTGGAGTGACTTTCTGGAATGGCTCAACTTTCCTCAGCGGTCCCAGCGTGAACAGGGCGTAGTAGAAACGCCGGAGCAGATGCTCGCGCTGACATTGCTTCGACAGCAATTCCGTGCGCTCAAGACCTCAGCGATGGACGCGAACGGGGTCTTCGCCATCGTACCGTTGGACGAGCTGCTCGCTCGCTCGGCAGCGTGCTTGCTCGCGATCGCTTCGTCTCCGACTGATGCCAGAGATTTCGAAGCAGTTCACGCCTTGCTGGACGCGTTGAAGAGCGCTCTGCACGCCCGTGTCGTGACGTGGCCAGAGGTGTTCTATTCTGTTCACCACGGGCTCGCTCTCAGCAGTGTGGAACTGTTCCCAATCGAAGAGCCTCTCCAAAGCTTCCAGCCCGGGCGACATGTCGTGGACATCGCTTGCGGCGACGCGAGCGATCTCGTGGCTGTGCTCTTCCTCGATGGATTCGTCGAACTCTGGCGGCCAACTGCAGACGGTTCAGCTCAAGCGATCCATCGCGCGCTTGCCCTGATCGCGAGCGATTCATCCAATGAACAAAAGAACTCGGTGAAGCAGTCGTTCGTCGAGGAGTATTTCAGCGCGATTTCCCAATTCAAGCGAGACAAAGACCGTGAAGCCCATCGGCGACAGCGAATCAGCTGCGCGCTCGACGGATTCATCGGGAAGACACGCGAGAACCGATCTCTCTTGACGTTCACGGCCAGCGACACCTGCGTCGTGGTCAACGCGACGATGCTTGGAGCAGGGTTTCTCTTGTACCACGTTGACAGCGTTGGCGACGCGACAATGCGTCCTCTACGGCGCCTGCGCATCGAAGCTGCTCGACGAGACGTCAAGCCAACCCGCGAAGGCGCGTGCTCCCAAGTCGTCTCGTCAGGCGGCTTGGTCGCGTCCTTCGCGTTCAGTTCGCATGGCTGTGTAGTGGTTTTCCAGACCGTGACGAACCCGAACTGCGTGCTGTGGGTCGCGGACGGCGCGTCGGGTCGCATTCTCTTATGCATCGACGAGTTTGCGTGGCTGCCGAACCAGAACCTGCTTGCGAGCGTGTCCACGAGCTCGGATCTGTCGCCAGTCGTGTCGTCGGCGTCCTCAAAGGCTTCCTACGTGAGTGTGTCCCAAACCAACCACGACGAACCGCCGGCAGATCGATTGGTGTGCGTGCTGCCAGCCGAGACGACCAGCAAATCGACGGCGTTCGTGTCGGCGCTGTTGATGCAAGGACAGAAGGTGTTTGCAGCGTACGACGACGGAAAGATCGCCTTGTGGACCGTCTCCGCTGCCTCGTGGCAGACCAAAGAGCGGCGAGTAGTTGCCACGCTCGTGCAAGCGACGCAGCTGGCGATTCGCGAGCTAAGGGTGCTGTGTGAAGACTACAACGCGCTGTATCGCGGCCCGCACCATTGCCACTCGACGGCGTTGGTGATTCCTCCACACGACGCCGAGTCGTTGCGCGAGTGGGACTCGGATACGGCCGACAACTGCGTGCGCGTGGCGCTGTATCTTCTAGAAAGCGGCGAGATCGTCGAGGCTTCAGCAGTGGAAGGTTTCTCTCACGACATGGTACGTCTCGACGTCGTCTCGGATCGAGACGGTCGGCTGCGTGGGCCTGGTTTCGACCGCGTGGTGCTGCAGCCAGAAGCAGTAGTTCGAGCTGCGTTTGTCGTTGTCGAGTACCGTCGGGAGGGCGTGTTTGCTCAGAAAAGTGTGCGGGAGCTGCTCGAAGACGTGAAGTCCAAGTGCGTGCTGCAGCAGACCGAGCGCGAACGGGAAGCGTTCGCACGTGGCTACGAAGACTCGGTGCGGGCGCGCATACGGTGCTACTATCGGCCGGGCGACTCGGGGGACTGTTGTGTCGCACTCCCCATGGTTGCATCGTCTTCGAATAGTGAGAACCGTCCGTCTATGGTGCTCTGTGGCTTGGGATCCAGCAACGCGAAGCCAGTGGTCCAGTTCTGGCTCTTTTCCGACGGCGATGCACAGCGCGTGTCGTGGGAGTTCGAGGCCTTTCGCTTTCGCCGTCAGAGGGCATTGCACGCCCACAGCCAACGCTGCGATCGCATATCAAGAGAGCAAGAAGCCCTGCTCGGCGCGGTAAAAACCCTGCTCACGGGCCTGTACGAGGACAGCTCGGACCGTACGAAGATGCATGCAGCGGAGTCCTTACTGCCGTGCGTTGAACGCCTTTGCCTGCTTGCTATGCTGCAATATCGACAACAAGACCCTGTGGAAGCAATGGTCCGCGAGATATTCCAGTACAACGCAGCGACCGAGGTCGACGCGCGCTTGCGCAACGCCGAACGCCGGAGCGTCGAGTTCCGACCGTGGATGCAGCGGCTTCGCGACGCCACGCGCGCTGCGCAGCCGGCAGTTTTAACGGAAGAGAACGCTGTTCTTCTTGTTCGGGAGTGGCGCCGCGAGTTCTTGGACGTCGCGAGCTTGTGTTGTATCGTTGAGAAGCTCGACGTGGTCGCTTCGATTCCGGAAACCCACCCAGCACTCGAAGACGACGCCATGGCTCGATCGATCATCGCCCAGCAGTTCTGTTCCTTCGCCTTGGCTACGTGGAACCGAAAAGAGTCTGGTGAGCATGTCGACGACGCGTATCACAAGCTCATGACGTTCATTCCGCCGCGTCTCGCGGTTGAGTCCCTTCTCCACTCGTGTGACGTCGCCAGCCGCATCGAGAAGTGTGTGGACGTCGTGGTCGACCGCACGGCAGCTGATTTGAAGATGTCAGTCCACAAGACGCTGACAGCCGAGCAGATCTATGCGCAGTTGTTAATTCGCAGCCGGCTGTGCGCTCGCCTGGGCGCTGCGGAGCACCGCCTTCGGGTGATCCAAGCATCTGCAGAGGCGCCGCTTGAGCAAACACTCCCGGCGTCTGCGATCCAGCACTTGCGCCGCATCCTCAAAACGCCGCTGCCGGATGGGTCTCCTCAGGTATCGTCGTTGACGCTCTGCGTCCCTCTCTCGATGCGTTGCGTTGGCTCGCGGCTGACGGCAACGGCTCAAGCCCGCACGCCAACAGCAGCGACGCTTCCTGTGAGTCTGGTTCTCCATGACACGAGCGACGCGGCCAGCCTGCGGCAGTTGCAGCTCGAGTGCAAGTTCTACCGACGCGTGCAGCAGCGGAAAGTGCGCGAGCTCTTCCTGCCCGTGCTGCTCGACGCGTCCGATCTGCCGATCCTTCGATCCGAGGTCCTGCCACTGGATGCCGCCCAGACGCTCGTCTGTGAATCGCTCGTTGGCTGGCGAACGATCGCCGAATGCGTCGGCGTGCTGCTGCAGACCGACCACCCACATTCGCTGGCTCATTGGCAGGATCTGGTGGCGTTTTGGTGCCGCCAAGTCCTGCTCGCGCTCGTGGTGCTGGAAGACGATGGGATTTCGCTCGCAAGCCTGACACTGGAGGACGTTATCCTGTCTCCGGACTGTAACGAAGCTCGCTTCGCTGGTATCCACGCCGCGATCAGCTCCTGCGAAGACGCTCCTTCGCCTGCCAGCAACGTCGCAGCGTTTGGTATGTTTGTGCTGGAGCTGTGCGAGCTGCTTGAGCGAGTGGAAGCCTCCGAGCCGTTCGGTGAGGACGCTTTCGTGGTGCTCAAGCACCGACGGAGTCGACTGATGGAGATCTGGTCGCAGTACGATGACACCGTCGAGACAAAGGAGGTCAAAGAATTGATGGACCGATTACACACGCATGGTTCTAGCCTCACGCGCGTGCTGGCGGCAGCGCTTCTTGCATTTCAGCCGCCTGGCTTGAGTTTCTACCCGCCCACGACCAGCGTCTTGTGGTGCGCTGTGCTCTCCGACATGGACGACGAGCCGCCAGAGATCCAGTCGAGCGAGCTCGCGTGGGTCGTCAACGTCAAGCCGCAAGTGGACTCGCAGATCCTCGATCCGCTGCGGTACATCGAGTCCAACGTCGCGGACGTGCTGACCGCGACTGGCGTTTTCCAGAACGCGCTGGCGCAGTTCAACGATCTTGTCGCCAAAATCTGTGGGCTTTGGGAGTCGCCAGCGTCGTGGGCTCAGCGAGTCCTCGACACGCTTCTCATGGTGCTGATCCCGCCTGGCATGATGCAGCGACTGGCGCGGATCTCCGTTTCGCTATTGGACCAGTGTCTCCGGGCGGCCCAGCGCGCGCCGGCCAACGCGGTTGTCCACAAGACGCTGGAGACGCTTCTTCTCACACTGGACCAGATCGAGTCCTGCTTCACATGCCCAGGCAGCTCACAATTGGCTTCGACGCTCTGCGACACCGTCCAGGCGTTGAGCTCCATGTGCGGAGCTCCAAGCAATCCGAGCTCGCTGCCGACGACGCGGTTCCGACCAAGCTCCATCGTGGCTGCGGCGCTATGGCGGATGGGCGAGTCGTCTCTGCGCGAGGTGATCGGCTCGCCAGGCGGCGATCCGACAGATCGATTCCCAAGAATCGAGAGCTTGGTGCGCTCCATCAAACCCACGTTCGCCGCCTCGATACCGATCGACATGGACCCGACAACCGCGAAAGCTGCCCCGGTCGTCGCGCTATGGTGGCGCCAGAGAGACGAAGCTTCCGTCGACGATCGGTCCCTTCGACGGCACTCCGCTCACACGCTGGACGGACTCCCCTGCTACTCACTCGATCTCTCGCTGGACGTATGGACGGCTGTTCACCAGACGCTGGAGCTTCGCTTCAACGCCTCGACCGCCGCGACGAGCGCCGCCCCGAAATTCCGACTCGCTGCGATGCAAACGTGGCTGGCGCCTGCATTTCTCGATCGGAAAAGCTGCTTCCCGCTCGTGTTCGCGCACGACGCGGCTGCGCTGGCGTGGCTTCGTCTCGACATGGCCGCGACGCTCGGCGAGTTACTGCGAGACCCCGACGACCGCATCGTGTTCGGAACTGCGTCCATTCTCGAAGCGTACACTCGAGTCCTGCGTTGTGATCCTTTCGTCCACGGCAAGCAGCCGGCTCTAGTGGAACGCCATGCCTTCCGCGAGACGTCGCCCGCTCTCCAGCTCGCCTTGGCGATTACTTCCAATGGCCATCTCACCAACCAGGTCACGACGATCCTCACTCGGCTCGTGCGAACGCTGAAAGCCCTGGGCGAGTCGGCGACGTCCGCAGCCGTCAGCAGTCGCTACGGAGCCAGTAGCCTGCGCTCGCCGGGTCCGGTGGCGCTGCTTTGCGTGCTCATGAGTCTGCTGGTCAACTGTCTCTACGGCGGAGACGTGTGCACTCGGCACTGGGTGTCCTCGGGTCTCTGCTCTCTCCTCGCCGCCCACGCCAAGGCCAGCTCGCTCTCGTTCCTCAAGATCGTCGACGCGAGCTGGATGAACCAAAGCCACGCGAGTTCCCTGAGTCGGCCGGCCAGCGAGCCACAGTGGGCAGTGTTCTCAGCTCGGCCCGTCGCACTGAGCGTCCGGAAGACCTCGCCGTTCGAGCTGCTTCTTCGTGAGATGGCGATCCACACCGCCAGTCGCAACGTGCAGATCCTTCAGTATCAGACGGCCCACTCGACGTCGTTTCGCCAGCTCATGGAGAAGATCGATGGCTCAGCGTCGCCTGCGAGCCTCTGGATCGCAAGCTCTGGCTTTGGGACACTCGAGCACGTGTGGGAAGTCGTCCAGGACATCGACGAGTGCGACGGCACGCTGGACGAGCAGGCCCAGGCGATCGAGTATGCGACGTCGGTCGTTCGGCGCGCGCTGCTGATTCGCTCGTCGACGCTTCCGATGACGATCGAGAAGGTCTGCAGAGCTGTGTGGTCGTGGATGGAAGCGAGTTGGCGAGCACTCGTAGCGGCCGATCGTTTGTGCGACAACGCTGAGCGCCATGGCGCCGTCGCCACGGCGGCCCTTCGCTTCGTGCATGTGATCAGCACCTGCGAGTCGCTGGCCGTGGCGGAGCTGCATCTCCTCTTGTCGCTGGACGACTCGGACGAGCAGCCGCCGCCGACTGTCTTTCGACGTGTTCTCTCGCTTCTCGTGGGCTCTGCGCCGACAGAGCAGCCGAGTTCGGTTCTCTCGAGCGTGGTTCGCTCTGCAATGGAGCTCACGATAGCGCTCGCCGGCGGCCAGCGCGAGGAGCGAGCGCGACTGCTGCTGAAGACCGAACTCAGCGTGGCCAGCGTGCTGCGGCTGCTGCGCGTGGACTCGGAGGCCTTGGCTCGCTGCTGTGGCGGGAGCAACACGCTTCGGTACGCTCTCCGAGCCAAGACACGGCTATGGGCGGCGCTCTTGGAGCGTGGCGATCGCGACGTCGCGCGAGCGATCGTCGATGACGAGTTCCTGGGCCACTTGGTCTCGAACTGTATCGACTGCGACTTTTCGCTGCAGCAGGACGATCGCGCAGCGCTCGCCGAGGCCTCGGGGGTCGTGAACGCGCGCCTCGAGGCCCTCGCGATGCTGGAGACGCTGCTTCTCTCGTGCTCCGCGAACTCGCTCGCCAGCCATTTGCTCACGAGCGACTTTCTCAAGAGCGTTCTGATCCAGCGAACCATCCAGACTGAGAAGCAGCGCGTGCTGTCCTACGGCCACTACCACAGGACCCATCGAAGCCGCGTGGTATCGCTGGCTTCGTTTGCGATCCGCATGGTCGCGACCGCCAAGCGGTTCGTGCAACTCGTCTGCTGTCTGAGCGTCGACCACTCGACCGACCACGTCGACAGCGCGGTCGCCGCTGCGTTGGCGCGTGTGGGCGTGCCCGACGCGGTCGTCGAGTGGCATCTCCGCGCCGCTCCGTCGCCGACGCAGTCGCGACGTGTCGAGGAATTCTGGGAAGCGTGGCCCGAGGCGTCGGCCGAGCCTCGGTCGTCGCACGGGAACGACAGAGACGCGGTCGTCGTGACAGGGAAGCCTGCTCGAGCGAGAGCCGCGCCTGTGAGACAGGCGAAAGATCTCGTCGTGCCGGCAAGCAGTACGCAAGCCAAGCCCCAGGCCAGCGTGCAAGGCACAAAACAACAGCTAACGCCGCTGGCTGTACGCCCAGTCAGCGCCGAGCCCAAGGCGATCCCGCTGGACGAGCTGCTGGTCTGCTTAGGCCACGAAGTGACCGTGCTGGAGACCATTTTCCAGCGCCATGCCGCGTGCGCTCGCCACGGAGAGAGAGTCATGGCGCCGGCGCGAGTCGCGTTGGCGCTACGAGACGCCCGCGCTCGCTCCGACGCGGCCTCGGCGTCGTCGCCGCTGACGTTCTCGCAGTTCCTCCTGCTCTACGCGCGCCGCTCCGGACTCGAAGAGCTCTGGCGAGCGACCGCCGATGCTTCCGCCGTCGAGTTCGTGTGGCTCGCGTCGGGAGGGTGGACGAGCGTGGCAGCGACCCACGTCGCCGCCGTTCGGTCCGCCGTGGGAGGCTCCACGGTCTCCGGTAAGCAGTTAGCGGAGACCGTGCTGGCGTTGCACGGCGGCGTCTTGGCTCGTCCGGAGATCGAGCGGATCCTCGACCAGGAGCTCCAGCGCCAGCCCACCAAGCTCCACGCTCGCGCTGACGGCGAGACGCTGACGCTGGCGGAGGTTCGCCGCGTCGCCGCCGTCGCGCTCCACGAAGCGAGCAGGCGGCCGGCCGCGGCGCGGCTGCTGCTGCAGACGACGAGGTCGCCTCGGCGGCCCGCGATGGTGGCGGTGTCGCCCGTGCGAGTGGAGAGAGAGGAGGCGAGAGAGAGCGTGGTGCAGACGCTGGTGAGCATCGACGTCGAGTCGGCGCGGGCGCTTGGGCGAGAGGAGGAGAGAGAGAAGCGGAGGAGCAAGAGAGGAGGAGGAGGAGAGGACAGAGGAGCAGCGGAGAAGATCCCGAGTGACGTGGACTCCGACCTGTACTCGGTCTTCAGTGGGTCCTCTGCGGAAGAGAGAGAACTGGAAGAGAGATGGAGGAGCGCGGCACGCGAGAAGAAGAAGAAGAAGGGACGTGCTGAAGAAAAGAGGAGGAGCTCCTCAAGTGGAGAGGACGAGAAGAAGCCGGAGGAGAGGAAGAAGGACAGCGAACACTCCTCCTCCTCCTCCTCTGACATCCGAGAAAGGAGGAGGGGGAGGAGGAGGAGGAGACGTCCCCCATCACACGTCACAACTTCAAGTGATTCGTCCCCTCTTCGTCCGCAAACTTCAGATCCGGTTAGACGCGCGTCGCGTCCGCAACCCACAGACGCGGTTAGACCAGAGGACGTCATGCTGCGCAGGGTCTTCGCCAAGTACGACCGAGACGGTGACGGGGCTATCAGCTTCGCGGATCTGCGACGTGTGGTGGGTCCCAAGGCCTCGGGCGTGGAGCTGCAGCGGTGGATCGCGGAGAAAGACCGGCGCGGCGTGGGGGTCGTGAGCTTTGCGGATTTCGTCCACGCGTTCGCGGCCACAACCGCACGACCGGACGTCGAGGCGGTCGCGGCTCCGCCCGTCAGAGGATCGCCCCGGATGGGAACGCGCCGTGTGTCCGCTAGGCGGCCCTCCGGTCCGCGTGGGTACCGACTGGGTACGGCGGCCGCCGGGCAGGATGTTGAAGAAGAAAAGGCGCCCGCATCCAGTGTAACCCAGTGAGAGATACGTCCGCCGAGGGGTCACTTGGTGGGTTGAACGTACTCGCGTGGATGACCTGAGAAGAGGGTTCTCTGGACGGACGACGTTTCATCGACGTGAAAATTTCGGAGCGAGAAGGTGGGTCGGCGAGAGAACAGTCAGGAACGTTAGACGCGATAGTACAGGATAGACGCTGGCCACGGTGGCGGTCGCAGTGGCGGTCGAGGGCGATTTTCGTTAGTCGATCCATCGTGGTGCAGGTTCTCGGCGGCGGAAAATGAGGCGGTCGCGCGTCAAGTTGACGGGCCGGTCAACTCAGCAGCCTCCTCTCGTGGAAAAGAACCCACGGGAGCAGTATTCAAGTCGGTGCGCACTTGTCAAAAAGCCCGTGGACTGAATTGCCCTAACCACTGAACGTGCACAAAAGAAGTTCAACCCGTCCCACTACCTGGCACGTCTTGAGCTGGCCTCATCGAGAACCAGAGGGTCGGATAATATCCACGCCAACCCTACCCGCATTCGTCAAGAAGAGCCAATCATCGTCGCGTCCTTGACTTCTTTCGCGATTTTTTGAAGCGGTTTGTTTCGACAAGGCACCCGAAAATCCGGCGTACCCAACCCTTCGAGAGTTGATAATTAGCCGCAACCGACAATCCCGCACTCACTCGCCATCTCGCCCCTATCCGGTTTTCTAGCCAACACGAGAGAGTGCGGCCGGCGAGGCGGCCGCAGCGACCGACCGAGCCGGGACCCTTTTAGACGATTCGACTCCGTCCGGAGTATTACTATTATTCCCCGTCCCTCCCGGCACCATGGTGGGTCGCGTCGTCGCGCCGCGCCGCAAGAGCTTCTCCATCTACGAGGCGTACCCGCTGACGCTGCGCGCGTACCTGTCGCCGTCGCCGCCGCCGTTCGAGCGCGCGCTGTCGCAGCAGCGGCTCGCCAGCGACGACACGATGGCCGCGCGCCGGCTGCACGAGCTGCTGGACGACGCCACGACGGCGTCCCCCGGCGCTGCAAGAGAGTCGGCGACGTGCCAGCGACAGCGCGCCGAGCGACGGTCGGCCAATATGTGCTCGCGCTTCGGCAAGTTCACGGGCGAAGTGTATGAGACCAAGGAGCGGTCGCACATGATCAACGTGCTCAAGCGCCGCAGCCGCACGCCCGCCGAGTCGGGCGCGTCCAAGTTCACGGCCGACGACGTGCTGCGCGCCGGCACGCTCACCAAGCAGGGCTCGTGGCGCCGCAACTGGAAGACGGTGCGTGGCTCTCCCTCCCAGCGTCCAGCGCACATGTCCTAACCTTGTCTTTGGTCCTGTAGCGCTTCTTCCTGCTGCGGCAGGACGTGCCGAGCCTGAGCTACTACAAGTCGGAGGAGAAGCTCGAGCTGCTGGGCGCGATCGCGATCACGGGCGACACGCTCGTGCTGGACAAGAGCGCCCACGGCCACGCGCCCTACCGCTTCCAGCTGCGCACGGACGCCGCGGCGCTGCTGCTCGAGACCGAGACGCGCGACAACATGCAGCGCTGGATGGACGCGTGCCAGCAGCTCGTGGACGCGCTGCGCGCCGAAAAGTTTCGCCAGTCGACCGTCTTCGCCGACCGCGACCCGACCACGGCCGCGCGCCGCGCTGGACGCCCGTCCGGCGGTGCCGCGCTGCGCCACAGCGTGGCCACGACCGCGGCCTCGTCCACGTCGTCCAGCATCCTCAAGGTGCGCACGCCCGGACGGATAGGCGCCGAGGACATGACCGACTTTCTGGACGGGTCCAGCGACTCGTCCTCGGACGAAGAGGACGGCGGAGCGGACGACGAGGACGAGGACGACGAAGAGGAGGAGGACAACCAAAAGGAGGAGGAGGAGGAGCTCTGGTCCACGGGGCGCACGCAGTTCCTCGTCGTGCTCGACGAGAAGACGACGCTGCAGAACCAGCACCAAGTCCAGCAGACCAAGCTCCAGCGCCGCGCGAGCGCGCCCGCGCTGCCGGCCAAGCGCCCGAGCGCCTTCGACCTCGTGCTCGAGCTCGCCGTCGGGCGCCAGAGCAAGCTGCTCAGCCGGAGCGAGCTCGCCGGCGACAAGCTGCGCTGCCTCGTCAAGGTCGTGGGCTACAACTCGACGACCAAGGCCACGGTCGAGCTCGGCACGACCGACGCCGTGCGCATCGCGCCGGCCGCGGCGGCGCAGCAGGCCGTCGACGGCTCGCCCATCCGCGTGACCTTTAGCGTCGTGCTGCCGGCCGAGCTCGCGCGCTTCGACCAGCTGCGCTTCACGCTCTACCGCACGACGGCCGCGGCCTCGGGGCGCACGACCGTCGGGCTCGGGCGCTGCTTCATCGACGACAACCTCACGACGCTCGGCGCGCCGCGCATCGTCGCGCTCGCGGAGAAGAGCTCGTCGTTCCACGACCTGCTCTCGACCAAGACGACCGAGCCGCCGCCGTCGCTGCGGGTCGCGCCGGCCAAGGGCGGCTCCTCGGTCAGTCTCGTGCCGCTCGACAGCAGCGCCGTGCACATCGTGGTCCAGGCCTTCCCGGCCGTGGCGCTGCAGACCGTGCTGCCGACCTCGGGCGTCGACATGGCCGCGGCCAAGTACCTGCTGCCCACGACGCTCGCGGCCGAGGACGACGCGACGGCGCTGCACGACAACAACGTCATGATGCAGGTCTTTGTGGAGAACGGATCGTTCCTCGCGTCCTCGAGCGAGTCATCCGGCCAGACCCACGCGCGGCTCATCGTCGTGGACGAGATCTTGCGCGCGCCGCGCTCGACGTTTGCGCTGCCGCTCGCGTTTCTCGACTTTCTCGAAGAGACGGCGCTCGAGCGCGTGCGCGTGCTGCAGAAGCAGGTCGACGCCGACGGCGACAAGGAGACGGCGACGCTCACGACCGTGGAGCTCGAGTTCTACCGGAAAAAGCTCGAGGAGTGCTTACGGCAGCGCCAGTTTTTGATGAAGCAGGAGAAGCGGCTGCTGGAAGAAGCCAGCGACGCCAAGGTGTTCGCGCACGCGGCCGAGCAGGTGCTGGCGATGAGTGTCAAGACCAAGAGCAGAACGGACGCGGTCAGCGACGCCCCCAACGGCGCGGCTGCCAGCGAGCTGGTCGCGCCGTTCAAGCGCAGCACGTACAAGAGCCTCGACCTCTGGCAGCTGCTGCCGACGAACATGCAGGACCAGTTCCTGTGCGTGCACCAGCCGCAAAGCCCCACGCAGTTTGTCTGGCACACGATGACCATGGGCTGCCCGGCCGCTCACACGAAGGGCTTTGCGAACGGCGGCTTCCCCTCGACAGCGTCAGTCGTGGACGCGTCCCGCGCGAGCCACTCGGCGTCCGGATACTCGGACGACGACGCGCTGACCGCGAGCGACAACGAGATCGAGCGCGCCTCGTTGCTCGGCACGCAACTCGGGCGCCGAAGTCGTACGTCCAACAGCAGCAGCAACCCGGCGAGTGACGGCGTCGACTCAGTGTCCGCGCTGCGTTCACGGCTCGAACTCAAGGAGCGGCTCGACATTATCGCGAGCCAGACGCTGTCGGCCGCCGTGGCTTGCATCCTCGCGTCGCTCGACCTCGCCGTCGTCGGCAGCGAAACCCACAGGCTGCAGCTCGCGAACGCGACGCGGTTTGGCTTTTTGATCCACTTCGAGTCGCTGCTGAGCACGCAGGGCAAGGAAGTGGGCATGATCGAGGACTTCGCGGCCGGCGCCAAGTGGCTCCGCAACGTCTTCGTGCAGTTCCGGCGGCACAACCCGAAGAACAGCGTGTCGGGTCAGTACTTTTCAGTCAAGAGCTACTCGCCGCCCGAGCGCCGCGGCGTCGCCGGCGGCACGGGCGTCGATGGTGCGTACAATCCGTCGGCATCGGCAATACGAGACACGTCGCCGCCGCCGGCGTACGTGCTCGTGACTATGGGCGTGACCGACGCGCAGCTTGAGGTGCTGCCGCCGCTCTTGGCGTCGGGCAAGCCCTTCCGCATGCGTTGCGTGCTGTTCACACAGGGCGTGAACGAGAAGCAGTCGCTCGTGCACGCGCTCAAGTCGCAGACGGTCAAAGTGCAGGACCGTATCAACCGCGAGAACCTCGAAGAGCTCAAGGAGATCTACAACATCTTCCGGCGCGTCCACGGCAGCGACAGCGACCACCGCATCTCCAAGATCCATTCGGACGCGCGCGGCGACAACTGCATCAGCCGCTACAACTTGGAGACGCTGGACGACCTGCTCTCGCAGATCGAGCAGCACGTGTGCGGGAGCTCGAACCAGTTCAAGAAGAACGTGGCGCTGCTCATGGACACGTCCGACTTTTGTCGCGAGCTCGGCGGCGCGCGCGTGACGTGCTGCAAGTCGGGCAAGGACCGCACGGCCATGTCGGTCACGCTCGAGCAGGCGCGGCTCTGCGTCTCGCGGCTGCGCGTGGCGCAGAGCCACGGCAAGAAGCTCTGCGCGACCATGCGGCTCTTTGGCGTGCGGCGCAAGAACGTCTTCCTCAACACCAAGAGCAGCAAGTTCGCCTTCAACGAGATGCAGCGCAAGATGCTGCCCGACTGCTACAAGCCGCCCGTCGGCACGTACAAGTCGGGCAAGACCTAGTCCATCCTCCCCCGGGGAGTTAGTGTACAAAAATGGCAGGAAGTAAAACGAAAACCAGGAATATTTTAACCCGAGCAGCAGCCAATAGATCGCATATTCAATGGAGTAAATGAGTTCTCAGGCGTCCGCCAGCGCGCCGTACAGCATCTCACACGCGTTCCGCAGCGACGCCTCGTCCAGTCGGCCCGACGAGATCCCCAGCGAGCGCATGTCCCTCGAGATTCCTTCGTCGTCGATCTTGTACACGTACCACCCTGTATAAAGTCCGTCACGACGGCGTGCACGACCGCGAGCCGCTCGGCGTCGGCGATCGCCTCGCTTCCGACGAGCGCGTGGGCCGTGGCCTGGAGATGGTTGCCGCGCCTCTCCAGCACGACGCGCAGCTTGGTCTTGTTCTCGCGCTTGAGCACGAAGTCGATGCGCGCGGTCGCGTTGATGTGCTCGCTGACGACCGTCTCGTCCGCCTCCATGGTCATGTTCTCGACGAGGCTGCAGAGCGTCGTGAGCACCGGCACCACGAAGAGGCCGCGTTGGCTGCCGGAGAACCGGTAGCGCATGGCGTTGCCGGCAATCGTCAGGTACTCAAAGAGGACGCGCATCGCGTCGTCCGGAATCGCCTTCAGCTTCTGCTTGTATGGTTCCCAGGCGAAGACCGTGCGGAGATCGTTCCACGACAGGTCGATCGCGTTCGCGTCGTGCTCGTTGCCGACGCGGCGCTTCTTCTCCGCGTCCAGCACCAGGTTGAGCTCGCGCCACCGCTTCAGGCGAGTCGCCGAGTGGACGTCTCCGATATTAATACGCTCGACGCGGTGGTTGGCTTCGCTCGGCAGCTGGACCAAGAGGTGAACGCCATTCGGAAACTCGCGCGACGCGAAGAGATCCTTGAGCCTTGCGGCGTCGCCCAGCCGATGGTCGCTTTGCAGGAGGTCGAGGATCCGAGTGGGCACGTGCGTTTGCCGCAGCGCTTGGTCGCTGAGCTGGAGATCACGTGCGAGGAAGTGCTCGAGCAGCTGCGGGTCGAACCACACGAGACACGGAGCCACGTGCTTGATCTTGGCTTTCAGATCCGCAACGGTCTCGTGGCCATCGACGTCCACGGAGAGGACGCTGCCGGCCCCGACCACCACGCACGAGAGCACCATCGTAGAAATGGAGAGTCTCGATTCCTAAGATGGTTTGGGATCGAAGAGCGTCGCTTCCCACTGGGAAGCGACGCTGAAGGGAATTGAATGATTGCGAGGATACTATTTACATATGCCACCATCTTCTCGAGATATGCTACACGTAAAGCAAACCCGGGATGATCTGACAGCGCAACAGCAACTCGGGAAAATACACGCTGTCCTGCTAGCAATGCTCCGTATCCGAATCCAAGATCAGGGTCAGTGGGAAGCGCCGTCCTCAGAGATCGCAAAAACCAAATTTGACCTGCAAGAACGAGTGGACATTTTTCGTACCGGGCCCCAGCTCCCTTACATCCCAAGAAGACGCATCGATCTCGAGGGTCCTCTGTTTGCATCCAGCACAAACAAGGAGGGACGTTTTTAGTGCCTTCGAGCTCTGAACTTCGATTGGCTTAAAGCTCTGTCGGCCATTGGATCGTCTCAGCATCCCAGCGGTTTCAACGGCTTGGCGATGGTCTGGAGCTCACGGTTCGCTGCGGTGGTGTGGATGCGTTGCGAGCAGCTCACTCCCCCACATCTCAAGCTCGACATTCAAGAACGATCTCTCCCAGTACCCACAGCGATGAAGATCCTCTCTCCGTTTGCCGGAGTTTGCGATCGTCACCGGCGCCAGCTCGTTGGGCTGCGGTGACGAGCCCAAAGCAGTGCCTTAACCCGCCCAGCGACACTTGCAACCAATTCAACGGGGTGTCAGGGTCCCTCAACACGGCACTGGATCTACCCTCGTCTACAGCCAACCACGGCGCCCACAATGTCGCGTTCAGATCGTTGAACGGCGACGCTCAGTCAGACAATTCATACCATCTTCGCAAAGCAGGCGAGGCCGCTGACCGAAGAGGCCATGCCTCGAACGACGTCTCTCAGACAAATGTCTCGGAGTACGTGTTCATCCCGTGTGTGGATCAGTTCGCGCGTCCGTTCTCGATGCGCAGCGGCCCACTTCCAGTGACGGCGTCGGCGACTGCTCGTTCGCCCTGCACCGACAAAACCCCAACAGAGACCTCCTTGTCGCGCCATTCGCGTGCTTGTCCGGACTGGAGCGTCAAAGTGAGTTGATTGTACGGTAGCTTGCTGATGCTCGAAATCGTGTGGCCCAAGCCCTAAACCGAGACTGCATCTAGAGCCTAGGTAGATCCTAGGACTGCTATAAAAGACCAATGCATCACCCCCCCGCTGTCGTGTACGCGCGCCCCCTCGGCGTGGTCGAAACGTCGGCACAATCGCGTCCCGACAAGTAAACGCTATAGTTGTCGAATGATGGTTATTGAGTGCAGGTGGATGGTTATTGAGTGGGTACCTTCTATGCATCGATACTGAGTTTATACCGGTACAAACCGGATTCTCACTAGTGGTCCACTGGCAAAAGAGAATGAGTCAATATCCCGTAGGCCGGTATTTACCGGTATAATCTATCACCACTCAATAGGCATCCACCTGCACTCAGAAACCATCCGCGTTCGTTTCCTGGGAAGCGGCCGAGGTGTCCGTTCGAAAATTACTCGCCACTTGACCAATCCAGGCGCGGACGCGAAGATGAGCAGCCTCGTCCTCGCCTTTGGATCTGGATCTCCGGATTCGGTCCCGCAGACAAGGCCGCTCTACACCGTCGCATGAAGATCGATCTCATCCCGCCCGATCTCACGGGCTCGGACAACGTCCTTGGCTCACTCGACCCACGCGGTGCAGGCCTCGACGCCATGCTCAGTTCCCATTCCGCGCCTCGACCGACAAGCCACCACGATGAAGCTCATCTCTCCGGCTACGCCACTTCTTCTCTTCGCCCTCAGCACCCTTTAAAGCACCGAAGCGGCTTGCTGGCTCAGCACGCTGAGTTGTCGAGATGGGAACAAGTTCTGTCTCAACCCTTTCAACGTCGCACGGTGCACGTTCGACGCGGTCAGCCCGATCAAAGTCGAAGACATCGTCGCGGCGGTCGGCACGCAGCTCGGGCATATCACGGACGACCCTGTCCAGTTCGCGATCAACCTGGGCGAAGACACGATCAACAGCTTCTTCAACGACGTCAAAGACTGCTACAAGCTGCTCGCAGGGAAGGAGACGACGTGCAACGAACTGCAGGGCGTCAAGGGATGTCTCAACACGGCTCTCGATCTCTGGCCTGGGAAGAAGCTCGCAGAGGCCGCCAAGCTCACCGAGGTGAAACTGCAACGAGCGCAGAGCGCGATCGACGCCATCGCGAACAAAGTGATCCCGGTCCTGGTGCGGGACCACCTACGTCAACTCGACCAATGCGCCAGCCGCCTGCCGCAACGGCTCCGACGACGCGAACGCGCCTGCTGCCGCTGTGACGCTCACCTACAGCCCGCCGACAGGATGCACCTGCAAGAACGTGAGCATCGACATGCCCACACTGGACTCCGTGGCGGAGACCATCGACGTGTGCGCCCACAACATGGTGTTTTACATGACAAACACCTCAATCCAAATGAACAAGGCGTATTTCACTGAGATGGGGTGCTTCGTCGGCAAATACCCCGCGGACACAGCGAGCTTCGCGTCCTGCACCAAGGCCGAGTTCCCGACCAAGAACAGCATCTCGCTCAGGGACAGCTCGTACTGAGACGAGAGCGAGATCCCCAACTACATGTTTGTCAAGTGCGTCGACCAGTTTGGACGCACCTACTCCCAGCGGTCGGACCCTCTTGCAGCGCCGACACCGCTCCCGCTCTGCACTCCGACAGCGCCGACGCCATCGCCTTCCGGCACCGCCCGGTCCAGTGCACGGTCGCTTGGGGACTGGGACGTCTCGATCGCGGTGTTCTATCTCGCTTTGCTTGCCGCCGGCGTGGCCTTCGCTCTGGCGCATTGGCACTAAGCGCTCTGTCGAGGCAGGTCTTCCTACTTATCTTTCATCAATCAATCCACATCAATTTCTCTTTGGTTAAACGGTCCTAGCACGAGTCGAAGCAGCTGATCAAAACGGCCCGACGCCAATAATTGCGTGAGTCACACGGGCACCTAGTGTTACGAGACGTCGTCAACCTTCTCTGATGCTGATTACCCAGAACAAACCATAGAGATGCACCATTCAACTGTATCGGCTCAACCCTGATACCAGCGCGATGCCTCGCTCGTGATACGAGACGTCGCCGTCAAAGCAAAGCGCTCGCAGACTCGTCTTCACTCGCTTGGTCAGCGACAATCGGCCCACGACGTCGTCCGCGTCCGCGAACGCCCGCTTCCGTCTCGCTTGAATGTTCGCCACGGCCGTGGCCCGGTCGAGGCCCTCGACGTGGCGCAGTTCGTGGTACGTCGCCGTGTTGACATTCGGCGGGTTCTCGAGACTGTGCCGCGCGCGGCTGGCGAACGGCCCAAAGTACGCGTCGAACTCGGTCTTCGAGACCAGTCCGCACTGCGCAGGCAGCTCGAAGTCGTCGGCCTCGGCCGTCGTGATGAGCAGGAACACGTCGGCGTCGCTCGCGGCCTTGCGTCGCTCCTCCAAGTACAGCGCCTTGGTCACTCGCACTGTCTGAGCCTCGAACTTGCACCGAATGACCTCGTTGCACGCGACTTCCTAGTCGGCCACCGAGAGCTTGATCCGCAGGAACACGTCGCCCGCCGGGGCCTCGCGCCCGTTGATCACGATCGTCGTCACACTCGATGCGCGCATCGTCCCGTGCTCGCGCGTCGCCAGCTCCACGAGCCCCGAGTCGGACTTGGACGAGAGCTGGTCGACGGCCTCCACGATGTAGTCGCGCGGTGCGTCCGCGGCGACCGAGAGCCCGACCACATGGCCGTACTTGGCGCCGGCGTGGAACTGCTCAAGCGCCACGACGGACCCGCCGAACGCGATCGACTTGACGCAGCGGAAGAACGCGACCGGGCGCTCGATCGGCTGCCAGTACAGCACCGAGCGATGGACGAACTTCTCGAACGTCCACTGGGTGCAATTGAGCTTGGGCATCTGGAGCATGAGCATGTGGAGAAAGACAAACGCGCACTCGAGGCGGCGGTTGTCCGTGAAGCGGAACATGCCGCACGTCTGCAGGTCGTCGACCGTGATCGCCGTCGATCCGACGGGAGACGCCGAGCGCAGGCGACAGCGAGAGAGGATCGTGGCCAGCGTGTCACGAGCACTCGTCGAGTTGAGAACCCCAGAGCTGGAAGGATCGCCGTACCGGCTCCGAAGTTCGGAGAAGAACGCTTCGCGGACAGAGTGGGGTCGTCGGCGTCCTGGAACGAGACCACCGTGTCCATTAGTGCCTCGAGCGCGCGGTCGTGGCCGTCCATATCTTCCACCAGTTGTTTCATGAGCCGAGCTGTCGGCTGAAGCACCAGCCGGCCGTCGAGCGTCGGTGGTGCCAGCCACACCACGGCCTGGCCTCGGCCCTGCATCACGGTCTCCACGGTCTGCCCACGTCTTCTCCCCATTCGAAAGCTGGTAGAGCATGCGGTAGCTGATCTCGCACGCCGGGTCGTCGGGATTCACGAGCGTGCTGCCGGTGGGCGTGATGTTCTCAAAGCTCAGGCGGAACTCGTAGGCGTCTTCCAGACGCGTCTGGAGTTCTGCGTTGCCCGTCCGGCTCGCCGCCTCGCACATCACGCGCTTCATCTCGTCCAGCGTGCGCGTCTTGCCCGTTCCCAACCCGCCCGAGACGATAAAGAGCGGGTGGTGCTCCGTGACGCCCTGGTGAGCTCTCCAGACTTCAAAGTGTTTGGCTAGCGGACCTGCAACTTGGTCGGCCAGGCGGCTGATGCCTTGGAACTCCCACTGCGCTCCGCAGAGCCTTTGGGCTCTCTCCACTCGAGCTGTTTCGCGAGCCCTTCCCACGGGTACTGTTGGTCGGGCGACGCCGTCAGCCTCTTGATCGCCGCGAGGATCCTGAGGCGGTGGCCAATCGGTACGATCCCCATCTCCTCCTTCAAAAGATTCTTGTCCAGTGATTGTAACACTTCTACACGCGTACGGTTAGAACGCCACTAGTGTCTCCAGCTCAAGCGTACGACCCACCTCCCGAGATCGCATTGTCGCGAAAAGCCTCGTTAGCGAAATCAACGCAGTTAGTAAATTTGTCTGAGCCCTTTTGATGGTCTCAGATCCCCCGAGCACTCACCTGCGCGAAGTCACCGAGAGCGGCCTCCGTGAGCTATGTGCCCACTTGGTTGGGAGACCACGTGTTTGCCCACTCGTCCTGATCACCGTCCATTGCTTTTTTTCAACTGAAGAAGAAACCTCCTCCTCTCACAAGATCAGAGACAGTTCCCGAGAATTTCCGCGATTCGAGTTGGCCTGAACCAATCGGCGTAAACTACCTAATCACATCCCGTCAGTTATTGTTTCAAAGTCTCTTTGTTGAGAGAATCGAGTCCTGGGCATTTCTAAGAATGAAGCATTCGCATAAATATATATGACACATTTATGTTCATTATGATCGCATATTATGCGCATCATAATGAACAATACTTTTCGACCCTCAGGTGTGGCTAAAGCACTGTGAAGGCGACAACCACTATTATATATCGAGGCAGTTCGCAGACTACCCATCAGAGGAAGGAGGCGCCGCGAAGTCGGGAACATGTAGCTGCAGCCACGTTCCACGCTGCTACGACTGCCCGCAACACGTTTCCCATGTTGATCTGGGACGAAACATAAGTCTGGAGGAGTTGAAGAGACCCATTGCAGGGTGGAAACTACGGACCCGATAGTGGCTGCAAGAATGCGAGAAGCGATGAGCTCTTCGTCGAGTCGTGAGGGAGCGGCCCCAGTGAGAAATTTGGCCCAGCTAACAGCACACTGGTCAGCATGAAGAGGTCGAGCGGATGGGGCCACTCGAACGTCAGCCCGAACGATCGCCGTTGTGATGACAGCGGTCTTGTACATGACGATCATTCTCTACCAGGCCACGCACCTCCAGCCGTCACTGGTCGCCAAGGACGTCCAACGCGAGGCGGTTGTCCATGCGCGTTCCGCCGACATCCTCTGAAGCCAGCACCTCCGCGAGACTCCCATGAAGCAGGAAGTGCCGACACCTGCCATGCGAGGACCCCCAAACCAGCGCGAACGTCTGTGGCCCGCGACCGAAGCACGACGATCTTGATCATCAGCTACCGCGGCACCAAGCGCTGCGTCGAGACTCTCAAGACGCTCTTCGACAACGCGGCGCGGCCGGATCTCTTCAACTCTTCAAGTTCACGACCCAAGACCAGATCTCCGAGAGCGAAGGTCAGATGCACCCCGTCCAGGCCCACTGCCAGGCCCCGGGTCCGCAAGCAGATCGTCTCGATCAATCTTCTGCAACATCGAACTGAATGCCATACGCGAATGTTGGAAGATGAGGCGCTAAAAGCTGGTGATGCGAATACGCTGGAGTTCGTCGCACGCGTTCGTGGGACCCTCAGTCCACATAGAGACAGCGTGGATACAGCGGC
>JAADVR010000432.1:0-29434 GCA_023335855.1 Pythium scleroteichum | reverse complement strand
GCACTTTGATTTTCAACTCCATCACGCCAAACAGCCCGGAACATGGGGAGTTCGTGCTGAGCCAGACCGAACACGCGCAGAACGCGCCGCGCAGGCCGGCAGCCTGGGACCAAGCGCGCGACGAGCAGTCGCATGCACAAGTAGTCGGTGTCGCGGCCGAGCACAAGCCAACGATGCTCGACCACGACACCAGCAGAACAACATCAAGTCAACCACGAGTCGCGCAAGCCAGCGGCGCGACGGATAGCAGACCGTCGCCGTCCGGATCTAGCCAGATTCGGACCGTGGTGCAACCGCGAAGGCCAACAAGCCTTCGAAGAAAGAACTCACGCCCAGCAAGGCGTTTCGTTTCCTCTCCTTGCATGGAGAGGTACCAGGACGAGCCCCCTTAGCATAGGAGGTGGAGGACTGGCGGATCTAGCATTAGGAGTAGCAGCCCATTCTACATTTGGTAATACAACAGCAACATCGCCTTAGGAAGCTCGCACGCTTCCACAACAACGCGCCCAAGCATCTCTTCTGCCTGGACTTGCTACAGAAAGAAAACCTAGGCTTCGAACACGAAGGTGGCTGCGGTCTGTACTCCTGGACGCCGTTGTCAACGTTGTTAGATTTCCGTATCATGGAGATACTACAGAACGTAGCTGTCACTGACGACAGGGATTTCACGCACGAACTAATGTCGATCTCACTCACACTCACGATCCAACTCGACGAAGGGAAGGAGTGCTTCCGTTTCTGCCTGGCTCTGTGTGTATTAGATTGGAGTAGCAGAAAAGATACTCAACAGTGGTAATCAGTTTCCCCCTTTTCCCACGAAGGCGATTGCAGAATTGACAAAGCATATCCGCAGATGGAAGCGCCAAAAGTGCGGCTCTGTCAATCCGCGTCGAGCCGACCTTCGCGATTAGCGAATTTGCAGTAGAACTAACGGGGGTTACCAGGCTCCGGGGTGATGTAGGGGGGAGAAAGGTAGGGAGCAGGTATGGAGAACAAGTGTGGCAAAGTCACGCGGTGCTTCTTCCAGCAAGAGATTCAGCCCGACATGTCGAGCAGCCTACTCTCGGACTTCTCTACAACTCAATTGTTCTTAACATCGGGTGCTGTTGCTGATAGGAACCTGGATTTTAGAAACTGTAGCCATCTGAGGAAGAATGGCTTCATCGTCCTATCCATAAATTAGCCCCACATATACACTATGTCCATGCGATCTGACGGCACGTTCACTTGTCGTCATGGGACGAGCGCGAAGGCGACAGCAGCGCCGTCAAAGGCAATCCTCTAGAGGATGCACTAGTCGACGACGTGCGCACGCTCGCAGCTCGCGGTGGGCTCTTCTTTGGGCTCAGCGAGAACGCTGGTGTCGTCATGGCCGCCGGCTCGTCGTGAAGTGCCGCGGCCTTGGGATCGCGAATGTCGGGTACATCGATGTGATCAGGCTCAAGAACCTTCTCGTGTTTGTCCCACGCGAGCAGGAGTCCAGTCTCCATGTTTTTGACCCACCGCGCCGTATCGAACAAGGGGCATGTCAAGCGATCTTCTTCAAGCCGTCGGCGAACTTCCCACAGCTTATCCATGTCACTCGCCAGCGCCACGGCTAACTCTTCGTACTCTTCGTGAGTTGTCGTGATCAACTCACTCAGGTTCGCGGCCTTTAGCAGGCTCGAGGCCACGCGGCATGCCATGCGATCTTTGGGCATCGTGATCATCGGCGTACCGCCCCACAAGATATCACAACCGGTAGTGTGCGCGTTACACTCAGGCGTATCTAGGAACAAATCCGCCAAGTATCCTCGCTTCAAGTGCTCACCCTTGGGGGCGACGTCCGTGAAATGGAGCCGCGCATCCTTGACGCCGAGTGCACGCGCCTCTGCTCGCAGATTTGCTTCTGCAAGTGGAGGGAATCGCAGCAGCCACAAAATTGAATTGGGCACGCGCTTGAGAATATTCATCCACGTGTGGAACGTCACCGGGTCGATCTTGTACACCTGATTGAAGTTGCAGAACACAAACTTGTCCTCAGGCACGCAATAATCTCGTCGCGTCGGACACTTTTCGACGTCCAACACGTCGCGCGCCGATTGCTTGTGGTCATTCACAAAGTACGAGTGAGGCATGTTGATGATCTTCTCAGTGAAGTACCGCCGGTGCTCGCGTGGTACGACGACCGCGTCGCCGATCATGTACTGCACGTAGTCGGCGCCGAGCGTGCCGCAAAAGCCCATGTAGCTCACTTGGATTGGCGCCGGCTTGAGCGCGAAGATCTCGTTGCGCGCACCCTTCGTGTATCCATTCAGGTTGATCAAAATGTGGATGCCGTCGCGCTGGATCATCTTCGCGGCATCGCCGTTATTGACCATACTAATGTCCTTGAAATGCTCAACCTCGCTTGAGATCTTGCGGCGCCAGATTGAGCCGTCGTCCGGAGATGTCGAGTAACAAAACACTTCGAACTTGGCCTTGTTGTGGAAGCCGAACACGCTCTGCATCAAGTGCGCGAGCGGGTGATTGCCCAGATCCGAGCTCACGTAGCCGATTCGAAGCCGCTCCGTCGGTAACTTGGCCTTGAACCGCATCGCCGGCATCTCCACGAGGCTGACGCTGAGCTTCGCGCGATCAGCATACCGGCGTGAGATTTCCATGAACCGCTGCATACTCAATGGGTACACGAGCGCGTGGAACGGCTGCACGGAGGGCAGCACTTTGTCCGTCGCGAGCTGCGTGTCCAAAAACGCCATGAGCTTCTTAAGGTCGTCCTCGCGCTGGGACCAGTCGCAGATGAACACCATCGAGTGGAAATAGTTCGCAAACGCGTCCGGGAAGTTAGGACGCAACGAAAGGGCCTTCCGGTAGCACGTGATCGCGTCGTCGAGACGGCCACCGTCCTTGTAGGCGCTCGCGAGGTTGCTGTACGCGTCTGGGAACTGGGGCTTCAGTCGGATCGCCGTGCTGTAGCACTGGATGGCCTCTTCCAGTCGGTTCAGGTCCTTGAACACATTGCCCATGTTGCTGTAGGCGTCCGCAAAGCCCGGGTCGATCGTGATGGCCTCCTGGTAGTGCGCCAGTGCCTGGTCGAGCTTGCCCTGCTCTTTGAGCACGCTGCCGAGGTTGCTGTGGGCGGCGGCGAAGCGCGGCATGAGCCTCGCGGCCGTCGTATAGCAGTGGATGGCCTCCTTGACCATACCCTTGTCCTTGAGCGCGTTGCCGAGATTGTTGTAGGCGTGCGGATGGTCGGGCTTGAGCCGCAGCGCCGTGCGGTAGCAGTTGATGGCCTGCTCGAGCTGGCCCATCTCGCGCAGCGCGTTGCCGAGGTTGTTGTAGGCGTCCGGGAAATTGGGCTCGAGCTGGATAGCGTGGCGGAACGTCTGCACGGCGAGCTCGATCTTGCCGGCGTCGTAGTAGGCGCTCGCGAGGTTGCCGTAGGCGATCGCAAAGTCCGGGCGGATCGCGAGCGCGTTTTTGTAGGCCGCGATGGCCTCGGCGACGCGGCCGTTCTCCTTGAGTACGTTGCCGAGGTTGCTGTGCGCGTCGGCGAACTCGGGCGCGAGGCGGATGGCCTCCTGGTAGTGCTCCACGGCGAGCGCCGGCTGGCCGAGGTCCTTGTAGACGCCCGCGAGGTTGCTCCAGGCGATGGCGAACGTGGGCTTGATGCGGATGGCCTCGGTGTAGCAGAGCTTGGCCTCTTCGTAGCGGCCCTGGGCTTTAAACAGGTTCCCGAGGTTGCTGTGCGCGTCGACGAGCGACGGGTCGAGCACGAGCGCCATCTTGTAGGTCTCGACGGCCTCGCTCGTGCGCCCGATCTGCATGTACGAGTTGGCGAGGTTGTTGTAGGCGTCACTGAAGCGCGGGTGCAGCTTGATGGCCTTGAGGTAGAACTGGATGGCGCCGAGGATGTCGCCGATCTCCTTGAGCGCGTTGCCGAGGTTGCCGTAGGCCTCGGCGAACGTTGGATCCACGCGGATGCACTGCTGGTTGTAGAAAATGCTCTCCGAGTAGTTGCCGAGCTGGAAGTGGAGCGCGCCGAGCAGCAGCAGGTTCTCCGTGCGGAAGGTGTCCGTCTCGTAGAGCTGCTCGCAGAGATGGAGCGCTTCTTGGTAGTAGCCCAGGCTGTACTGCTGGTGCGCGAGATTGTAGAGATCTGTGCCAGAACGGTTCCAGTGCGTCAGCGGATTCCAAACGACTCGGAATATGCCAACAATTCCAACACAGGCGTACAGGTGAAGCGCTGCGCCGCGCTCTCCATGGCGGCCGGGTCCACGGCGGCGTAGGCTGCCGACGCGCGCGGATATGCGGGCTGGAACTCCATGGCGGGGGCTGCGCGGCGGGTCTCGGTCTGGGACCAAGAACGGTTCTGCCGGCGCCGCGGTTAGTCTTGTTCTGGCGGATCTTGAAGGCCGCCGCTGTGTTGTGCGGTCGGTCGGAGGCCGGGGAGGTGGGGAGTTGAAGCGCCCGGCTGGTCTACTGTCGTGCCCAGTCACCCGCCGTCACTCTCCCACATGGGTCGGTTGTCCAGAACAGTTCTGCTCAGGGCGCTTTAGCCCATTCGCCGGTTGGGTGGCTGCACTCTTCAACGCAAAAGGCAACAATTCCCTGGTTCGTCCAAACAGGCCCTCGCAGACCTGGTGCCAGCGGTTGGGAACTGTTACGGAGACGCAGAAAGGGACGCCCAGCGTCGCATCGATTTCGGCAACCGTTTCCCCAGTCTCTTTGGCTCTGGAAAGAAAGGATAGAAAACAGGTGGGGCTAGGGGCAACGAGCTGCATCGCAGAGCTCGATTCAGGGCTAGGGCAATCCTAGTCTCTCTGTGGTTGGGGTTATCAGCCAGCCCCGGTTGAAAATCCCCAAAATTCCCCAAGTCTCCACACTCTCGGGTGTGGGACCCATCCAGAAAAGCTAGGGCTCTTCTCGTGGGACAGTCATCACCTTTGCAGAATCACATGAAGCACGCGAAGGAAGAGATGATGGCCGGGCGTGAGTACTCGTGAGACCCGCCGGCTCTGTGTCCGGGTGCCGCGTGGAGGCCTCCGTGGATCCGTCCGTATCTAGTTCCTTCTCCCACCATCCACGCGCTCGCGTCGCTGTCGCACTTGGCGTCAGATTCTTCTTTCTTCAAACGACCGCTGGCATCATGGCGCCAACAAAACCTCATGAGTTGGCGCCACTTGGTCGTGGAGGGCACCCACAACCTCCTCCGCGACCAGATCATCTCTGCCTCGGAACCGAGAGCCACTCTCCCCGCATGTTCCACGGTCCGCGCCTGCCGGTTCCGCACCCGCTGATGGCGCTGCCCACAACGATGAGCCGTTCGTGGAACCGAAGATCCGACACAGCAAACCCGACTTTTTCGAGAACAAAAACCCAAGTCAACTCAGCCCAAATCCATGAAACCCACAGCGGGTCGGGTCGACCGACCCGGCATCTATTGACAGGGTTCCTAACTGATATATCCGGGTAGTAACTCTCTTTGATCGTTCAGTACCGGTGTCTGATCGGTACTGATCATGGGGACCACTCCATTCTCCAAGGGCAACATGCTCGCGTCGCGAGTGCTGCGTCGCTGTGCGTGGCCCTGCCCGGCGACCGCGCGCGTATGGGCGCCGCTGGCCGCTCTCCCGAGTAACCAGGTTTACGTTCCTCCGCAATCGCGCAGCGTAATCACCATTAAGAAGTTCTACCGCGAGAAAGAACCGACCGCAGATAGGAAATCCAAGCCCACCGCCGTCGCCTCGGATCCTCCCCCAGCGGTCGAGACAAGCAGCGCACCGACATTGAAGCCTGTGCGACTGGCGAAACGCATTGCCATTGCTGGCTTGTGCTCACGACGCGAGGCCGAGAAGCTGATCCAAGCCCATGACGTCACGGTGAACGGCAAGATCGTGACGGACCTCGCGACAAACGTGGACATGGAGCGCGATGCCGTGCTCGTCAAGGGCAAGCCGCTGGCCAAGACACTGCGGCGCAAAGTGTGGATGGCCAACAAGCTCGCTGGTGTACGTAGCGATCTTGCCGGGTTCTTAGGTTGGTGGGACTGACGATGGTGGATCAGGAACTGGTTACTGCAAGCGACCCAGAAAACCGCCCGACGATCTTCGACCGTCTCCGCATCATGGGTCTCAAACAGCACATGATGCCCGTGGGCCGTTTGGACTTCAACACCGAAGGCCTGCTGCTCTTCACGAACGACGGCGAGTACGCGCGTGAGCTGGAACACCCAAAGAGCGAGATCGTGCGCGTCTACAAAGTGCTCGTCCGCGGCAGCGTACGTTCGATCGTCCTCCGTCACAAGATTTGACTCACCAACCGAAAGG
Organism: Pythium scleroteichum; assembly: GCA_023335855.1. Taxonomy (NCBI): domain Eukaryota; phylum Oomycota; class Peronosporomycetes; order Pythiales; family Pythiaceae; genus Pythium; species Pythium scleroteichum. The sequence goes on along the minus strand of JAADVR010000432.1, from coordinate 23,126 downwards.
GGCGGTGCTGTAGGTGACTCCGTCCAAGTTGGATGAGCTACGTCGCGGTCCAGTGGTCGATGGGATCAAGTAAGACTGACGGCACCACTACTTGAGATGAAGCGTGGTGTTTGACGCTCGTGTGTTGCTGAAGGTATCGCTCGATTCACGCGTTCGTGCAGTCGACCAATAAGAAGGACTCGTGGCTGCAGGTGAAGCTAGCGGAGGGCAAGGTGCGTTGAGGGCCGTGTTCCTACGGTGTAGGTTCTTTGTTCCAGTCTCATCGACTGTCTTCTAGAACCGAGAGGTTCGCAAGGCTCTAGCACACGTGCGGCTTATCGTGAAGCGCTTGATTCGCGTGCAGTACGGTCCGTACCGCCTTGCGGATCTTCCGAACGGTGCAGTCTTGGAGGTTCGTCCAAAGAGCCTCACATTTGACAAGGACGCCAAGAAGAGGACGCCGAAGCAGACTGCCTGAAACTCCAAGCAGGAGAATAATTCTGAAAAGTTTGAGGAGGAAGAAGAGGAGTAACGCACTCTCTGCTCCGCTTGGGACGATAACACGGATATCAACTGGAAGCCTCTTACTGTATCGTTCTTGAGCCAAGTTCTCCACGTACGACTCCAGAAATCAATGCTTGGCAAGAAGAGAATGTGGAGTATATTCTACGTGGAAGGTTGCTCATTAGGAGACTGAGCCGTCTGAATAATTAGAGTACACCTGACGACCTAACCGGTGGGGAGAGGGGTTCTATAGTTCGAACGACGTGCGATCGCCGCTGTCGCGCTCGAACGCCGCCGTGCCACGAGCTTGGGTCGAAGCAGGTGACTCGACTGGGTTGTACCAGTTCTTGGCGCTCGTGCCGCCAGTGCTCTGGCTCAGTGACGGGTCTTCGTAGTAGCCCCGGTCCACCGACGACGCCGAGGTGCCGCGGTTCACGACCGAGCTCGCGTCGCTGTCGTGGAGAGACGAGACCGAAGACTCGCTCGTGAACCGAAACTTGCGGCCTTCGGTGGAGCGATCGATCTCGGGCGTGCCACTGGCCGTGTAGCTCGAGGCGTTGGACGTCGCGGTCAAGCGTTGGATCGCCGTCGTGTTGGCCTCACTGTACGCGTTTTCCTGGAAGCTCGCGTTGCTCTTCGCGCGCGTGGGCGTGTGCGTGAGGCTCGCGAGCCGCGACTGGCGGTTGGACGGCCGGTAGTTGGGCGGCAGACTCGGGCTCGTGATCGGCGCCGCGCCGCCGCTCATCTCGACGCCCTGCGATGTCGTAATGCTGAGCTTGGGGCCGTTCTTGTAGTAGTTGGCGGCGCCCGGACCCATGATCGGGATGGACCCGCGGTTGCTCGCGGCGCCGGCGGACGGCGGCACGATGATTTGCGGCAGCGGCGTCTCCATGTCGTCGTCCGTGCGGCTGCGGCGCAGCACGCAGATGACCACGAGCCCGAGGATGCAGACGGCGGCGATACCCGCGACGACCATGATTGCGACCATCTTGTGCTCGCTGTTGGACTCGTTGGACTGGTTATGGGCGGCGCTACCTGCACTGTCGTCCGTGCTCGTCGGCGTCGGCGTCCAGACTGTTGGCGGAGCAGTCGTTGGCGAAGGCTTGGGCGTGCTAATCGGTGCCAACGTCTTGGGCGCCTTGGTCGTCTTGACGGGCTTGGGGGTCTTGTCCCCGTTATCGCTTTCGGAGCCGGACGCCGACTTGGGGTCGATCATGTCCTTGGACCCCGAGTCTGACGAGGGCTTCGACGTCGGAGCTGGGGTCTCAGAAGGTGTTGGCGTTGGTGTCGGCGTTGGTGTCGGCGTCGATGTCGGTGTCGGCGTTGGCGACGGAGCGGGTGTAGGTGTCGACGTCGGTGTTGGCGTCGGCGATGGAGCGGGAGCCGGTGTTGGTGTCGGCGCAGTCGTTGGCGCGTCCGTAGGCTTCTCGGTGGGCTTGGCCGTCGTCGGCGCCGGCGTCGTATCCTCTGCCGCAGCGAGTGGCGCCATACACGCCGCGCAGACGACCACTAGGACCGCGAGCAGCGCGAGCCGTCGCGATAAACCTGTTCGTCGAGACCGCGCCATGGAGACTTTCAGTGCGGTGTCTGCCTCGGCGATCTGTGCCAGGGTGTTCTACGCCAAATGCGGTTGTGACCGGCGGCCGCGTCTTCTCCTTGAAGGACGACGCCGCGTTCCGCAAAGACGGAGCGAACCAAGGGTCGGATACTGAACGCGACCAGCTGCCCCAACGGCTCGGGCCAGACCAGCAGGCTCGTCAGCGGCTATCGCACCACCCAGCGGACAAGACACGCATGAGACGCCACGGCTATTTCTACGCTAAAAGCTCGGCGAAGCAGCTGAGAACCCGGATGGAACTGATCGACTCGCGATGCCGCGAAGAGGCGCACACCTTTTCGCAGAGGATATCAAAACAAGGTGGTCAATTGCGTTCTGAATTTCTTCCACAATACCATATGTGGGTAATATCTGAAACAAAAGTGAATAGTAGAGATGAGTGAGCTTTTGTACCTTGTTCTGGATATAGAGTGTACCCATATCGGGTGGTATTCAGTAAAGGTCATGTTTGCGCCGTCTCTTCGGGCGTCGCGTTAGTCCCCTCGAAGGCGAGAAGCCCTTCAAGTTCTGCGTTCGTGGGTCGCGATATCTCGTCACTCGCCACTGTTCCAAATGGAAACCCATTGGCAGTGTTGTGGCCGTGGGGAAGCGGTTCCTTGACGGCCACGGCGATGGAACCTTGAGTAGTAGTGAGGAGAGATCGTTTCGGATCCACGTGACGTTGCCCTCGTCGAGATGGGCGCGAGAGTAAATCTAAAGTCTCCGCGGCGGAATGGCGAGCATTGAGCTCCCCGAGCGAAGCCATGCTGGCGGTCAGGTAGGTGAGGATTTTGCGATAGCCAAACTGTGGCTCCTGCCAAGACTATCATCATGTCCAACACATCATTTGCAGATTGAATACAGTAATTACTAGGCGCAGACGACCAACAGCCTACTTGGGGATCGTGGTCAGCACGCGACGCAGCGCATCTTCAAACGCCTCGCCAGGGAACAACGTCTCAAATGCCTTGTGGATCGCCGCCACAATGCCTTTCGTAGCCTTGTCCGCCGTATCCAAACTCGCGTCCTTGGACAACAAGCGCGTCGCCACACTCAAGAGCTGGTCGCCGTCCACTTTGTCGTCGTCCGGAAACGCGTCGTTCACTGCCTTCAAGATCTCTTCACCTGCGTGGAGACCGTTGAACGACGCCACCTGGTTCACGTCCGAGAAGCCGATGCTCTCGAGCGGCGACCCCCCACTCAAACGACGAGCCTGAGCCGGGCTCGGGATCTTCGCCAACACACGACGAAGAGCCACGTCAAAGCTCTCGCCAGGGAACAACTTCTCAAACGCCTTGTGGATCGCAGCCACGATCCCTTTCGTGCCCTTGTCCGCCGTCTCGAGCGTCGCGTCCTGGTTGAGAAGACGGGTGGCGACGTCGAAGAGCTGGTCGCCGTTGACTTTGTCGTCGTCCGGGAAGGCGTCGTTGACGGCCTGGAGCACCTGCTCTCCGGCGTGGAGACCGTTGAAGGACGCGACTTGGTTCACGGCGGCAAAGTCGACCGACTCAGGTCCGGTCTGGAGGCCGCGGAGGTTGCTGGCAGTTTGTGACGAAGCGCTGACAGCGGAGAACGCGATGGCCGCGAGGGCGAGGAAGGGGGAGCACTTCATTTGCTTGGTGTGGTGGAAGGCTCTGTAGAGTTCGGGTTGGTGCTGGTTAGGCGAAGCAGAGTCGATTGAGGAATGAGGATTTGAAGGACGGAGCAGTCGAATGAGTGTCTCTGGTGCTGAGGATCGAAGGCTCGCGTGGGTTCACTCGGCTGCCTTCTCTCGCACTTGGGTGGACGATGCGTGGCATGCCGCTGCCCGCAGGCGTCGGGTCCTTCAAGGAGATCTTGGCCAGTGAGCTGCTCGTCTTCCCGGCCATTGAAGTGCCGCCACAATCGAACAACGGGTGAGTTCTTCGAAATGTAATTAATTATCTTTTTATATAGGTTATCCTTTATTACAGTTATCAACGCCTCCTATATACGTAATCTTGAGTGCAATTGTTGGAACAGTATCTGATCATACAGATTTCAGCAATTTTCGCATTGGACCGGTTCTGCACGGAATGTACCCATCCAGCGTGGCAAGATCGATCCAACGAGCTGTGGTCACGAGCCGCTCCTTGCCCGAACCAACGGGCCACTCCTCCGCGCGCTCCTGCATCGCAAGCGGTGCTCTGGTTTTAAAGCGGCAATCCCTTGCTGCTCGTCCTCTGAGAAAGGTTTGCGGCTGCTAGTTATACAGTGTTTTGTCTCGTTAGAAATGTACTTCGCCGATAAAAATTGGAGGATCAAAACGTTCGTGGCGCAATCGGCGCTCTATGATTTCTGAATTTATGCATTCAAACACTGCCTCATTATACGAAATGTAGGCGCTCGTGATTTGTAGTTGGAGCGCTTAAGATCCCAGGCGCATAAAGTAAAGGCAATGTCACAGAGCAATGTGGTGTCACCGATGCAGTGCGAAAAAAGAGATAGCCAACTAGCACGCCAGTTCTGGTGCTGGTTATTCCGAGATTCGCGAGGCATCGATCAAAACTGACGAAATCGTCCATGATGCGATTTGCTCAGTTCAGCGCCTCCGACCCAGGAATTTTCCTCATCCCGTGGCGAGGGCCTTGGATTGGCTACACTGCACTAGATTCCAAAATCGTCATTGGTGTTCGGATGTAGCTACTGAGTTGGCGCGCTCGTGTCCGCACGACAGTCGCGTGGGCGCCAGGGGCATTCGCCCAAAGAGAGCTGGGCTGGCACGCTTCTGGGATATGAAGTTGACGCTGCAATTGAACGACAGGTTCAATATATGGTACATTCATTTCTCAGTCGATAGTGACTATCAGAGTTTATTTCATCAGTAAACAGCATATTTTGTGCTCCATTTCGAGCAACAGAATCCGTTCTAAGAGGCTCATGGCTCGGCTATGTCCAAGTGAACCTGGCCGCCAGGATGTGTCGGATCAAGTCACACACTGAGTGCTGGGGTCTTTCACTACCTCCGCGCCACGCAATTGCATCTCTACACCGAAACACGACTGAGGAACGGAATTGTCACGAACACTTAAAGAACACATTGCCAAGTACGGCCAAAGCCATACACAAGTATACATCTTTCGCCTCCTACGAGATCTCGGCGAACAAGCAAACAAGAACGTCGTCGGACAGGGAATCACGTCGCCTACTTGGGGATCTTGGCCATCACGCGGCGGAGAGCGTCGTCGAAGGCTTCACCCGGGAAGAGCTTCGCAAACGCCTTCCGAACTGCGTCGACGATGGCGCGCGTAGCAGTGTCGCATCCTTGGCCAGCATGTGCTTCGCAATGGACAGAAGCTGATCGGCGTTGACCTTGGCACCGTTGGGAGCAGCATCATTGACCTCCTTGATGATCTATTCTCCAGCTCGAAGCCCATGGAACGACGCGAGCTGGTTCGCATCTAAGAAGTCGATGCTCTCGAGTGGCGAGCCTCCCGCCAGACTGTGAGTGGCACTCTTGCTCGGGATCTTCGACACCACGCTCTTGTGGGCGCCTCGAACGCCTCGCCAGGGATTATTTTCGTTACTACCTTTCGGAGGGCATCGACGATGTCGCGCGTCGCCTTCTCCGCCTTCTCCAGCGTCGGGTCCTTGTCGATCAGCCGCTTCGCAATAGTAAGCAGTTTGTCGCCGCTGACTCGAGCATCTTCCGGAAACGCGTCGTTGACGCCCTTGAGGATCTGCTCGCCAAGGTGAATGCCGCTGGTCGAAGCCAATTGGGTCAGAGTGTCAAAGCCGATTGAGTTTGGGATGGTTTGGAGGTCGCGGAGGCTCCCTGCAGTTTGCGGGGAGGAAACGGCGCTAACGACTGCAAACGCGGCGGCCGCGAGGACGAGGAAGGAAGCGCACTTCATGGTTGTGGCGGGGCTGCGAGACTTGCTTGGTGCGTTCGGCTGAGGTAGGAGATTGTGGAATGAGGTCCAGCGATCGAGGCTTCGCAGAACATCGCTGGCGCTTGAGGTTTCCGGAACTCGTGGCCTGACGATCACTTTCTAGGTGGTTGTCCACACACATTGATGAGATCTCAACATTCGAGACAGCTACTCGCTACATGAAATGACTCTTTTCTCGCGCCGGCTGGCAAGTCAAATCAGTCAGTTTGTGGACAAATCCACACCGCTCCAATTGATGATACACAAAACAGTGTCCCCGTGCTGCAGCGGAGCGACGTATGCTGCAGAGAGGGTCTAAAGTGGCTGCCCCCCCAAATCAACCGAGATGGATCATCATTAGCAACTGAGAACGGATCTGACAGAGAAACGTCGTGCAACTCAATCTTACCGGAGCACAGCTTCCTCACAGTAACTTGACATTGGATGGCGGCAGGTTCTCGGTAAATGCCATATTGATGTGGCCAGTTGCAACTTGCTTATCACTGGGGGCGTCGGTAACATCACTCGGAGATATCTGTCGTTCGGCGACGTGGCAGTTCATCTTCCAGCTCATTCGTTCTCACTTTTTCTCGATTCGTATTCAATCTTCGCGCGAACGGCAGATGCCTCGCGACCTATTGTGCCAGATTCACAAATCTCACTACCTGACGTATTGATCAGAGCACTAACACCTCAGATGTGGCACAAAATATCATTTTCCAGTCCGGGAGAGCACGCGAGCAATTAATCGTCAGACATCAATACTCGACTCCTCTACTTGGGGATGTTAGGAACCACGCGGCGGAGAGCGTCGTCGAAGGCTTCACCTGGATACAGCTTCGCAATCGCCTTCCGAACTGCGTCGACGACGGCGCGCGTATCCTTGTCGGCCGTCTCCAGTGTCGCATCCTTGTCCAGCATGTGCTTCGTAATGGACAGAAGCTGATCAGCGTTTACCTTGGTGCCAGCAGCGTTGACGGTCTTGAAGAACTGTTCACCTGCACGAAGCCCATTGAACGAAGCTAGCTGGTTCACGTTTGCAAATCCGATGCTATCAAGTGGCGAGCCTCCAGCCAGATTGCGAGTAGCGCTCTTGCTCGAGATCTTCGACACCACGCTCTTGAGGGCCACATCGAACGCCTGGCCGGGGAACTGCTTTGCAACTACTTTGCGAAGAGTGTCGGCAATGTCCCGCGTCGCCTTGTCCGCCTTTGCTAGAGCCGGGTCCTTATCCAGCAAAAGCTTCGCGATAGCTAGGAGTTGACTAGCGTTGACTTTCGTGTTGTTAGGAGCAGCATCGTTAACAGCCTTGAGGATCTGGTCTCGAGTGAATTTTTCACCAGTCGGTTTGAGCTTGTTCAACGCGTCAGTCGACGATAGATTGTTCAGAGCGTCAGGTGACGGAAGTTTGTTCAGAGTGTCGAAGTTGATCGAACTTGGGATGGTTTGGAGGCCACGGAGGTTTCCAGTGGCGGGTGCCGTGGACGCAGCGACGTTAACAGCGGAGACAGCGATGGCCGCGACGACGAGGAAGGAAGTGCACTTCATAGTGCCGGGTGTAGTGAGCCTTTGGCGTGATTGCTTGGGATGGAGGGAATTGAAGAATGGAATGCTAGATTGAGGCTTCAATGCAGCAGCCTTTCCTGTCCTGGATCAGGCTTTGGGACTCCTGGAGTGACGATCACTTTCATAGGCTGTACGATGAAGGCGACCATGTATCCGGACAATCCCGACTGGAGAGGTGCATTGGACAGACTAGAGAATTATCCACCACCCTCGGCTTCCTGTGGAAACCGATTAAATCCGTGATATGCTGTAAAATTTTGTTACGATTCCTCCAGAGACGTACCATGGAACTTGATGGACGGCTTGCCATGTCAATTGGTCAAGAGGCATGGACAGACTCAATGTAAACGGTTCTCAGGGTCAAGGCTGGACCTTGTGAGTCACATGAGACTTGTGGCCCACCGTTTCTTGTTTCTTCAATCCCTTTGGAAGTCTGTCCCAAGAGAAGTTTCCACGTGTTCGTCTGGCACCACCAGCGCACCGAGTGGTTAATCCGCCAGATGACTGCACCCCAGCCAGGTGAGTCACCTGGCTGAGCTGTAATCATCTGATCGAGGGGCTTTGCACAGCACCGCGATCGCCCATGACTCTCTCGCCAGCTGCGAGGCTGTCGAATAGCACAACTTGATCAACGGTAGGAAAAATCAACCGAAGCTTGCTGTTGAGCCAATAAATGCACCATTACAGTCCCATCGAATTCTCCATTTCTTCGGAACCGTGCGCCGTGTTCATACACTCGTCGGCTGCACGCTTTCGAAACTTGATCTAGTCTTAACTCAATCAGCACAATCACCTCGAGTGGCTCGGTGATTCGAACTTGGAATCTACAACTCGACACACTCGCCCATCAATGGAGCAGGTGGATCTTGGTCATGGGGTTGACTCTTTCGTTGAAAGACAGTCGAGGTTTTCCTTCTGGACATATGTTGGATGCTCTTGATGTCTGATGGATCATCCAGGTGGCTGTTCACCCACGACCAACATTCGGATGCTGGAGTTGATCAGATTGTGCTTCTGAACTGGATGTCGGTCACGGTGGATGGTCTCCATTGCGATCGCCTTATCTCTCTCGCGACATCTTGGGTAATGTATAGCTTGAACCTAAAATCCTGGCTGAGGACAATCAGCACTGCGCACCGGCATCTTCTTCGCCTTCAACGATGTTTTAGAGCATGGATCTGTCGGTTTTCAAACCTACAGATTCTTGATGGTTTGTGTTGATGTGAGGGTAAATGCGTCATCAGTGCTTGACATCGAGCATCTTCAACATCGTCTGGGAGAGATCTTGCCATCCAACATTATCCTTGCTACCCTCATTGTCACGATGATCAACGCCTGGGGTAGTAGCTACAACTCATCCTCTGACGTATTAGATCATTACCGCACAGCACTTCCTGGAGATATGCCCAGATACCTCCTCGATGGTGACAACATCGAGTATCCTTCGCATTGAACTTCTCATAGTCGTCGAAAAGTAGCGCCTCGGCGTCTGGGAATTCAGCGTTTGACGCGTGGGCTTCAGCTACCCGAGTTAGATCTCGACATCTACGCGTTAGTGGAGAGCTTGTAGTCGATGAACTGGTGAAGAGTGTGAACAGCACGAGCGGGTCTTGTTCTGGATGAATAATTGCCGAACTCCGTCCTCTTCTAGCCTGATACACCCTGTGTTAGGAGTTCATGAGCTGGCCGCATGAAGTGAGCGCCATGAAAATTATGTTCACGAACAAGACCGAGACGACAGCGTTCATCAAGGCCGACAAGGGTCGATGCCCATAATGCCAAGCGTGAGATTGTAGTTGACAGAACCACTGATACCAACCTGTGGGCCGTACTGCTCTTACTCAAGACTCATGGTCTTTGAGTCGTCGGAAGGGCTTCATTTCGACAAAATAGCATTGCCACAGCGAAATCGTGTCACCGACGCTTTGTGCGTCTTGTCTGTGGCCTCGGCGCTCTTTCACATCGGGAAGAACTCTAATGACGGAGGTGTCTCGAGCGAGCACTTCAAGAAGCTCGTGGTGTGTTGAATGACGAGGCATATGAACGGCTTACGGTGCTGACGTAGATCCACCAGGGGGTTGGCGTTGCGTCGCGACGTGTTGTCCACCCCGGAGAGCGTCAGTGGCAAGTAAAGGTCGCACATCTCTGGCGTAGATCTCGATACTATGTTCGTAGATGGTCTGGTGGCGTACGCGCATGCACTCAACCATAACCTGCCTTACAGTGGCCGACGGCGTTCTCGGGGAAGATGTCATGGTGGTTGAGGTCGTTCATTGGATTGTGTCCACATCGTTGGTATGGACCTTCACGAAGCCCCAGATCATGAATTTCTCGAGCAGCTCATAGTTCTGCTCCCCACACCGACGGCCCTACTAGCACTTGCACCGTCGTAATCAATCAGCAATTGCTCGGCTTCGCCTCAGCATTCACATAAGACTCCTCAACACCATGAGGGTACTTGGCTGACCAACGCGCCCGCATCACGATCAAATGCATCAAAGGCCTAAATGAATCGACCTCTTCTTCCCGAAATGTCGTTGTCTAGAATCGTCTAGGTTGTCGCCGGTTGCACCACATCGTCATCTCGTTCTCCAATTCCTTGGGGTTGCAGATTTACCCATTTGGTGGTGATTGGTAGGCTTTAGGGTTCTTGCGCACAAAGTATCTATTGAGTTGGACCCTTAGCGACAAAATGTTGAGTATCAAGTGCCAATTCCAGCTCCGCTGACAGACACAGGACTCTATCCGCTCTTCCAATATCTCGACGATGCATGTGTTGGTTCCTCGCGGACGTCTCTTTGGGGCGTACTTCGTAGCACAGTTACTCACATGAGCCCAAACAAGAGTAAGCCGATCAGGTTAGCCGTGTGCTGTTCAGCGACATAGATGTTCAGTCACTCTGCCCTGTCCTAATGCGCCAGTGCCTTCGACGAATACTGCATTACAAATCAACCAACACGAAGCTGGTACTGAGCATCAACAAATTATGGCTGGACGCGATTGGGTCGTGCAGCATGATGTCCGATAACCGTCATAAGTCGCAACAGCCGATCGGTAGAATGATGCCCTCACTTCAATATAATGATGAATCCCCACCAACGCAGCCTTCGGCGAATGAAACTGTAAAGCCCATCACTTCACATGGAAGCACACTCGGTCCAGCAGCAAGAGCAACACAATCGATGATAGAGCGGTAGTCGATTTGGTGTTCAAAGCCGCTGCCACCTGCAAAATACCGTTAGCACGCACGAGAGGTGGGGGTTTGAGGTCGACTGTAGAACCCCGATGGAACGATTTATCGCAGCGCATGTTCGACATGGTGGGCAACCGCCAGCGATTCGAAATCAGCGGTATGAGCGAGCCTTCAACCTTCCACAAGTTCACGACAGAGAGCTCTGGCTTGCACATCCTGCCCCACCTTGGTCGTGAGAGGCAGACTGTGGATTGACTACCTTGGTTAGAACATCCTTCGAAGTGGATTGTTCTCTGTGCCACGCAGGAGGATCCTGCGGTGCTGAGCAGAGCTGTGCTCGAGCGAAGTCTTTGCGTTGTCTGGGTGATCAGCTCGTTGGGTTTGGTTCACGCTGCGAAGTGTTCTCGGGGCTGCGATCCATGGAGAGTCTTCGACACATCTCGAGCCGAGCGCTTCACCGTCGCCACGTATTGAGCAGCTTGAGTTCCCACGTTTTGATAAAATAACGACACCTGGACTTGACCTCAGGTCTGAAGCGTCTAAAACAACAAGCCGCTTAGTAGCCTTATTCCCACACATCGGCGGGGCCCACAGTCAGTAGGATATATAGCTCCAACCTCTTGGCCACTGACGCTGTCTCTCGAGTGAGGTCTTCGGGATCAACGCAAGGCGAGATCCACCAGCTCCTGAGAAAATAGAGAGTTGGCGTCGCTCGATCTCTCGCTCTGGTGGACATTGTCACCTGCCTCATGATGGATAAGAACTTCTCGAAGACTTCCAAAGACCCCGCGCGGCGTCGCACCGTAGTGGGATCAAGAAGGCGACGAAACCCGGAGGCGGCCACTCGACGACCTACTCCAAGAGAACCACACGAGCGGCGGTCGTTCTGCTCTCGCAGGACGTCTCTTAGGACGATAATGACGCAATTTTAAGCACAAAGCAGTCCGCCGACGTGTGGAACGCGGTCGCGCACTCGATCTCGTCGTAGGCGCCTGCAGGGAGCAAGTACGGCGACGGCATCCGCCGAGCCTCCTCGGCGTTTCGCGCCATCATCTCTTCATATGTACTGAATTGAATGAATCCATGGTTTGAACATGTCACTTTGTCGAGGAAGTCATTACTATTAGTCTCGCTTAGCCTTGCAGATTAGCTTGTATGGATGTTCTTAACCGACATAAATATCGGATATGTGATCAATGTTGTTGAAACACCTGGTTGTAGAAGCCAGCACAAGGCGACGAGCTACGGTCGCCGACTCCATGTACGTGCGGCGCGTTCTCCGGCCCGACTGCGCGCGCGCACGCGGCGCTGTGGCGCTGTGGCGCCCACCGTGTGCTCATCTGAACGCTCTTTGTCTGCACTTTCCAGACGTACCGCTCCGGGCTCCAACTTCCGCCATGGGGCTCAGCGACAGCCGCGTCAACTGGCCGCTCTTCTTCGGGTGCATCCTGACCGCCTTCGGGCCGCTGGCCACGCTCTTCCTCGTGGTCGTCTGCAAGCGCGCGCAGCTGCTCATCATCTCGCTCTTCGGCGCCTTCATCTGGCTCGTCGCGATCCTCGTGACGGCCACGATCTGGCGCATCATCCCGCCGCTCAAGGACTCGGTCGCGGCCACGATCCCGCTCGGCGTCGTCGTCACCGAGATCTTCCGCGTGCTCTTCTTCCACTTCTACGTGCGCACCGAGGCCGCCGTGCAGAAGGTTACGACGACCACGCACCAGCTGCCGCTCAATGACATCACCTCGTCCATCGGTACGGTCTCGCTTGCTGGGGATGTCTGTCTCGGCGGCCTGCTTGACTCACCTTCGCGCTGCCTGTAGCCGCCGGCGTGGGCTTCTCGTTGATGCACGCGCTCATGATGTTCGGTAGCGTGGTCGGTGCGTCCACGGGCACGCGCGGCGCGGCGTTCTCGTCGTCCTGCGAGAGCGTGCCGCTCGTCTTCTCGGCGGCGGTCTCGGCGCTCGCGCTCACGGTGTTCGACGTGGCGCTCATGGTCGTGGCCTTCCGCGGCTACCGCACGCGCAGCGCCATGCTCATCGGCTTCGTGGTCGTCGTGCACCTCGCCGTCGCGCTCTCGGCGCTCGCCAACAAGTCGACCAACGGCTGCTATGTGTCGATCCCCGTCCACTACGGCGGCGCCGTGCTCGCGTCGGCCGCCGCCGTCACGGTCTTCAACCGCAGCAAGGTCATGGCCACGGCCAACTAAGATGCTCGTTCGATCTCGCCCACGTCCTGTTGTTTCCCAGAGAGCCGTAACATGAAATCGAGACCAAACACTGCAGAGGTTGTATGGGTAGAGGTCTTATAGTCGCTGGTCCAGTGGAATGTGGGCGAGGCACGCCTGCTTGAGCACGTCCACGTCCACGCGCCAGAGCTGCGAGGCCTTGTGCCAGCGCTTGTACTGCTCGAAGGCCTGCTCGTACAGCATCTCGAAGCCCTGGATACACACGGCGCCGCGCGCGCTCGCGTGGGCGAGGCACGGCGTGATCGGCGGCATGTACGCCGCGTCCAGCACGACGACACGGCGCTCCGGTGCCACGAGGTAGTCCGGCAGCGTGAAGTTGGCCTGCGCCGGGACCGTGCTCACGACTACGTCCACGCCCGGCAGCGTCTCGGGCGTGAGCTCCGCCAGCGCCGTCGCGTGGAAGCGAGCCGCAACCTCCTCGGCCTTGGCCAGCGTGCGGTTGTAGATGAAGAGCTGGGCCACGCCGAGCTGCTTCATGGCGTAGGCTGCCGCCATGGACGTGCCGCCGGCGCCAACCACGAGTGCCGTGAGACTGGTCTTCTTGGGCTCAGTCGCGAGCCGCGTCTTGATCGGACGCAGGATGCCGAGCCAGTCCGTGTTGTCACCCTTCCAATGGACGCGGCCGCCGCTGAGGTCGCTGCGCGTGAGCGTGTTGACGGCGCCGATGGCTCGCGCGGCGTCGCTGAGCTCGTCCACGTGGGCCATGACGTCGACCTTGAGCGGGATGGTGATCGAGCCGCCGCCGAAGCCGTTGGTCGCCGCGCTGCGCATGAGATCCACGATATCCGAGACCGCGGTCGTGTCACAGAGCCCGTACTGGAACGGCAGTGCGTTGGCCCGGAACGCTGCGTTGTGCATGGACGGCGACGGGGACTTGGAGATCGGGGAGCCAAACAGGAAGAACGTCCGGTCTACTGGACGCACCACAGAGCGACGACAAGGGAGGGAACAAACACGTCAATATTTACGAAATGGAAGCAAGCAAAAGCGTCTAGTTACCTTCGAGCAGGTCGAGCTGCTTGCGCAGCGCCATGATCTCGGCGACCGAGAGCTGGCCAGGCGCTGCGGCGGCTGGAAGCAGCTCGTGGGTCACGGGCGTGAGCACCGCGTTGAGCACGCGTGCCATCTTGCCCTTGCCCGTGGTCGCGAGCGAGATCACAGGCATGGTCTGGTTCCACGCGTGGTAGAAGTACTTGGCCACACGGTCCACGAGCAGCGCGTCCTCGGCCTCGAAGGCCTTGGTCACGACCTTGACGATTTGCACGCTGCCACGAGCGTAGCACTCGCGGAAGATCGAGCGCAGCTCGTCCTCGGTCACGCGCGACTGCACGGCGTGGTAGGACGAGATGATGGCCGACGTGCGGCGCTGCGCGACGAGCTTGCGGCGCAGCGTCAGCGGCCAGCACGTCTCAAGATCCACGAATTCGCACCCGAGCCGCACGCCGAGGTGTAGCAGTTCGAACATGAGAGCCTCGTCGTCGTCCGGGAACGCGCCGCCCTGGTTCTGGGAGCGCACCGTGTAGATGATCGGCAGTGGCGTCACGGCCCGCAGCAGCGCGACCTGCTGCTTGACAAACGCAAGGTCGCGGAAGTCCTTGAGCAGGTCCACGCGCAGCTCCACGGCGTCGACGTCGGCCGTGACTTGCGGGATGAGGCTCACGGCGTCCTGGAGATCCGGGAACGTGATCGAGAGGAAGAACGAGTTGGCGCGAGCGAGCGTCTTGTGGTCGAAGCTCGACGGCGTGCGCGGCACGACGACGCGCAGGAAGCGGACGAAGTCGCGGCTGATGCGGGCAATGTCGCTGTCGCCAGCGTTCACGTTGAACTCAAAAGCAGCGCTCTTGGTGTAGAGCGGCTCGCGACGCGCCCAAACGGCCTCGTTCGGCTCACCAAGCGACGGGCGGTTCTGCGCCTTCTCGGCCTCACCGAGCTGGGCGAGCACGTCGCCGATCGCGCGATGGGTGTGCACGACATACGGGTACCCAGACAGCGCGTGGACGATGGCGGCACTCTCGACGACGCCGCCGCCGCACGCAATGATCGTGTTCTTGGGCGGGTTCGCGATCAGCGGCAACAAGTACTCGCGCTCCTTGGCGCGGAAGTCGTCCCACCTGACTCCCTCGCGAGCCACGAACGACGCGATGCTCTCACCGAGAAGCTTGGAGATCTCCTCGTCCGTGTCGAGCAGCTTCATGCCGAGCGCCTCGGCGGCCGCAAGAGCCATCGAGGTCTTGCCTGCACCACGCATACCAATCACAAACACGGCCGGCGGCTGGGCGTCTTCCTCCTTCGCCGCTTCCGACTCGATCGCAGGCACGACCTGAAGCCCGAGGAAACGCGAAACGTGGTCCCAGTACTCCGGGTACGTCTTGTCAGTGCACTCCTTGTCCAGAATGATTACATTCGGCACCGCGGCGCCTAGTACGGCGAAGCTCATAGCGATGCGGTGGTCGTTGTGGCACTCGATGTACGCCTTCTTGAGATGCGAGACCTCGCCGGCCGTGCCCGTGATCCAGATGCCGTCCTCAAGCTCACCGCACACGATGCCGAGCTGGCGCAACCCTGTGACCATGACCTCGATGCGGTTGCACTCCTTCACGCGCTGATTTGCGATGCCTGTGATCTTGGTGGTGCCGTCCGCCACGGCGGCGAGCGCGACGGCGGTCATGAACGCGTCAGTCATGGTTTCCATGTCAATATCCACGGCCTTCAGTGGTGTGCCCTTGGGCGGACCCGTCACAGTCGTGGTCGTCTCGTCCTGCGAGGTCTCGCAGCCCATCGCCTTGCATAGCGTGTGGAATGCGGTGTCGCCCTGGAGGCTGTTCTTGCCGAGAGCCTCGAGCGTGACTGAGCCGCCCGTGATGGCTGCGAGCGCGAGCGGGTATGTCGCCGACGACGCGTCGACCTCGACGGAGAACTCACTTCGGTTCTTGTACGCGCCGCAGGGCACGCGGTAGTGGTTGGCCGCGATTGTCTCGACCTCGATGCCGAACTCCTTCATCAGGTTGGTCGTCATCTCGATGTACGGAAGCGAGATCGGGTTCTCCTCGTCGAGAATGAGCTCCACGGGCTGCTTCGCGTACGGTGCCGTGATTAGCACCGACGAGACGTACTGGCTCGAGACCTTGGCAGCCAGGCGGATCTCACCACCTTGGAGACCGGTGTGCTTGATCGCGAGCGGCGGGCAGCCTTCGCCCTCTAGGTACTCGATGTCGCAGCCGTTGGACTGGAGAGCCTTGACGAGCGGAGCGATCGGACGCTCCTTCATACGCGCGTTGCCAGTCACAACGACGCGGCCGTTGCCTTCGTTTGCCTTGACCAGCGTCATGGTCGTCGTGAGAAAGCGCGCGGCCGTGCCGGCGTTGCTGAGGTAAATCTCTTCCATGTTGGCGACCTCCTCGAACTTGCCGCCCGTGCCTTCGACGACCAGCACGGCGCCGTCGTCTTCCCATGTGAACTTGGCGCCGACCTTCTGCAACGCGTTCATCATTACCTGGGTGTCGTCCGAGTGGAGCAAACCGGTGATGCGGCATGGGCCCTGGCCAAGCGCAGCCATAAGCAATACGCGGTTCGAGACCGACTTGGAGCCCGGCACTCGCACGCGGCCCTGGGCCCTGGTGCCCGGCACCATCGCCACTCGCTGCTCCAACACCAGCGCGATCTGTTCGTCCTTGACGGCACGTGCGTACGGGTTCGAGAGAACCGTGCCGATCGACTTTAGCAGGACGATCTTCTTCACGCCCTGGCTGTTCTTCTTGTCAACTTCCATTTTAACCAAGACGTCATTGGTCTTGACGCCCTCGGGCACACGCACGGGCAGACCGTACGCCGTCAGGCAGCGGCGCAGACGCCCCACAGTCGCCGAGCTGCAGAGCCCCATGCCACGCGCGATCTCGGCCTCCTTGATCATGCCGATCGAGACGCACTCGCCGTGGAGGTACTCTGGCTGCACAAGCGCTTCGATACCGTGGCCGATGCTGTGGCCAAAGTTGAGAATCGCGCGGAGTCCCATCTCCTTGGTGTCCTGCGTGACGACCGTGGCCTTGACCTGCACGGCCGCGGCGACCACGCGCTGCACGAGCTCCATGTCCGAGAAGTTCAGGATCGCGTCGGTCGAGACTTCGAGCAAGTCAAAGAGGTCGGCGTCGAAGATCGCGCCGGCCTTGATGATCTCGCCCATGCCGTTGATGAGCTCTCGCTTGGGCAGCGTCTTGAGCACGCTGAGGTCGATGTAGACGCGCTCGGGCATGTGGAAAGCGCCGAGCAGATTCTTGCCGTACTCCTCGACATCGATGCCCGTCTTGCCGCCGATGCTCGAGTCGACGCAGGCCAGCATGGACGTCGGCACCTGCACGAAGGGCACGCCGCGCATGTACGTGGACGCGACGTATCCGCTGAGGTCGCCAACGACGCCGCCGCCGACGGCGATCACGCACGTGTCGCGGTGGCACCGGTTGTGGAAGAAGACCTCGTCCTCGATCTTGGCCTTCATCTCGCGCGACTTGGAGGCCTCGCCTGCCGGGATCGGGTGCACGAGCACGCGCTTGGGCGCTGCGCCGGGCTGCGCGTTCTGGTGCGCGAGCAGCGCGCGCAGCTGCGAGTAGAGCGGCAGCGCGTAGAGCGGGTAGACGTTGGCGTCCGTGAGGATGACGAAGGTCGAGGTGCTGGGCAGCAGCCGCAGGATGTCCTGCGCCACGAAGGACGAGGAGAGCAACGAGGTGCCCAGCACGATGTCGTACGAGCCGCACGGGATGACCTGCTGCGCCATGGTCGTCAAGGACTCGGGAGAAATGCGCGAATGGATCTCTTGACGAGAGCAACAGAGAGGTGGCGCGAAGGTTGTGGGAAGGTGGCACCAAGTGTATTGGGTGGATTGAGCAATCACCAAAAGCATTTTCCAGCACACGGGAGGGGGTACTAAATAGTGCTCCATATTGAATAATTCAGCCAATCAGAACGACAATTAGCTATCATGTCACTGGTACGAGGGATAAATAAAGAACTGTCACCAGTGGATCAATGCCCCTCTGGGGTAGATTCAAAATCACCTAATTCAGTTTTATAGCTTTGTGTTGACCACATGAAACTAAAAATGAAGTGGTCCACGCCGAAAGCGATGTTGCTGGATGCTTGCGCAACATCTCTGCTTGAAGATTCGAGAGCAACCATGACATGGAAATGGCAGGAACCAGATCACCAAGTGGAATGATGCCGCGGGCGGAAGGCGAGCCCCATCCATGTCTCGAGGGCTCTTTACGCGAGATGCAGTGGATCCACGTGCATCATCATGTCGATTCGGGTTTCCGTCCGGACACAGATGCGCGGGTTCCGTTCGAACCAGTGGACGGGTGGGTACACCCTAATCGTGCGCAATTTCAACTTGTCCGCCCGTGCCAGCGTACGCTACCGCGACGCGGCGTCCGAGGGTGGACGCTCGAGACCGATGGAGCGGAGCAGCTTGGCGTTGAGCGCCATCTCGCGCTTGCTCATGCCGTACTTGTCCTCGTCGGCGTGGCGCGCGGCGTCCTCGCGCATCTGCCGCACAACCAGCGACTCGTGCGCCACGTTGCGCTGCTTGCTCTGCGTCTGCTTGAGCTTCTGCGCCGCGACCCATTCGAGGTAGTCCTGCTTGAACTGTTTGGCGTACGCCTCCTCTTCTCTGGCTTCTTGCTGCGCGCGCACGAGCTTCTCGCGCTTCTGTTCATGGAGAGCCAGCGTCTGTGTTCGGATGACCTCGCGCTTCTTCTGCTCGCGCTTGATGCGCTCGAGCTCTTCGCGCTGGCGGACTTGGGTCTGCACTACCGCTGCGCGCTCCTCGTCCTCGCGCGCTTTCTCCTCGGCGCTCTTGACGTTCAGAAGAGCCAATTTGACCTTCTGGTTCTGCCGGACCAGCACCTCTTGCAGCTCGCGTTGCCGCGCGGCTTCTTGCATCTCGAGCTTCTTCTCATACTCGCGCTGCAATCGGATTTCCTCTTATTGCTCACGCAGCTTCTCCTTCTGCTTGAGCGCCAGTTGCATCGCGTTCGCCTCGGCCACATGCGCGACCTTTTCCTTCTCGCGCTGCTTGCGCAGTTCTTTCTGGCGCTTTTCTTCCTCGGTCATCGCCTGGTATTGCGCGAGCGTCTTGAGCTCCTGCTGTTCGAGTTTTTTCTGGGCGAGCGCCTGTTGCTCCATCGCGATTTGGACCTGCTCTTTGCATTTTCGCGCCTCTTCTTCGGCTATACGCTGCCTTCGTTGCAGTTTCTCTTTCTCGTGTGCCTTCCAATCCTCGATCTGCTCGGCCTGCAGCTCAGCGTACTCCTCTTCGTGTTGCTTTTCGGTCTTACGCAGCAGCAGCTTGCCTGCTTCTTGCTGCGCGAGCTGCTGGCGAAACTCGGCCGCCGCCGCGAGTCGACGACGCTTGCGTTCCTCCTGCTCATGTTTCACATCTTCCTTTTCCTTCTCGAAGACCTGGAGCCAGAGGTCGCCCTTGCGCGGTCTTGGCGGACGGCGCACTGGTCCGAATCGCTCCTCGTCGTACCCATCATCGTCGACGCCATCTGCGCCGCTCGCAGCACCGTCTCCACAATTATTGGAGGCCGGCAGCGCTCTTGCCAGCCCACACGCTTTGGAGGGTCTCTTGCTGTTCGAACTATGATCGCCCTTCAGCGCCATGCGCGCGAGCTCTTCGCCTACGTGGCGGATGATCAGCTTGCGGTCCTTGGCGTGGGCGTCGCGCGCGTGCTGTTGCGCTCGGCATCGCTGCCTCGTGTCTTCGACATGGCGGCGAGAGGCCTCCTCAATCGCTGACTTGATGGCATCCTTCTCGGACTTGGCGCGCTGCACCGCCCTGGCCTTCTCCACGAGCTGGCGTTGCGCTGGCGACAACGCGACGCCACCGCCGACCATACCGGCGACACCTGGACTCGGCACGCGACTCGCCCGTGGTGGTCAAGCCATCTCAGCGTCGTCGACGAGCAGCGTTATCTTCGCAGCTGGTGGCGTATCTTGCGTATATATAGCCGACAAGACGCGGATCACTGGAATAGCCGCCACGCAGAGGAGCTGCTGGTCTCCATGATGGGGAGGAAGCCAGGAGAGCCATGAGCGGCGCGTCACCCAAGCGAGCTGGATGCTCACGCGATGGGGGTACGCATGCTCCCATGGGACACGAAGCGGCTCCATTTCGGAACCAGACCTTGAGGAATTTTCGAACCATCCAGATCCGAAGCTCGCGTTCTCTGGATTCCTCCGGGGGGATGGATACACTGGTGCCCTGTTCTTTTTTTCTCACTGGCCCTCGCTTGCCAATTGCTCTGGCGCTCGCGAGGCCCATCTACGTAGTCAGGAAACGAGGCAGTTTTTGGAGGCGACATGCGGGTGCTTGGGAAGGCCACCCACAAACACCAAGTAGTTATGGAGCTGTCGCCTCTCCTGAGAGCGTATCATCATCCCTCCTGGTAGGATGGTGTGGATCGCTTGCTGACTCCCTCGTTGCGCGCTCGATTGCGACATTTGTCGAATGCCCATCTCCATTTTCGCTGCCTGTCTCTTGAGGATCCCATTCGGATCCTTGAGTGGGATCATTTCTGAGAGGATGCTCGGCACGCATCCACACTGGCATGGATGACTTACTTATCATCGGCTTGTAGAGGGCTGCACTTCCTGAAGGTTCACAGAGAATCGACTGACGTCACTCAGTCTGAGCGCTCTGAGAATCCAGCGCTGTGTCGACGCGGTCCGCCATGTTGTCATGTTGTCAATCCAACCACACACGCCTCGTCTGTTCGTTTTGTCCACCAAAACCTCTTGAGTTGCAGGTTGCAAGATCTCAGTCTGAGAACCCTGTCATCCATGAGAACAAAGACAGCTTTCTCATCCACGATATGGGAAAAACTCGCCATCGATCGATGAGCTTACCCCCGAGCTGCGATATACACGTTTGTTCTCGACACTGTAGGTACAGTAGCGATGTGTACCCAGGAAAAACCGAGTTTATTAGGAGTTCATGTGATCGCGGAGGCAGCAGCCGATTACTCCGTCTTTCACATGTGTGGATCGTCTCAGAGTCGGACCCTTGAGAAGTTACAGTACGGTCTGGGATCGCTAGACAAGGTGCGCTCTCCCGTTCTTCCACGTCCGTGACCGTCAAAGCTTTGGCGTGGGAGAACGTCAAATTGACGTGGTGTGGTGATTCTCGACGCAAGATGAGTACGGTGAGCTGACTTCTCTTGAGGTGCGCGATCGAACGAGCCACCGTACTGTACTGTTCAAGCTTACCCATCCATGTTGACCTCCGCGGCACCGCAGACTGATCCTGCCTTACACGAGATCAACGTGGCGACGGAGAAGAATGAATGACGATCATACCCACGCGAGCGAGAATGAGTCGTGCTGGTTTTTACTGTACAGAACTGACAGATCATGTGACGAGCGAAGGAGTCCCACGAGAATGACCGTGGCCGCCCTGGACACCCCATCCACATTGCGGAGGGAGAGCCGTCTTCCCCCCACAAAGACAAAACCGGCCCTCGATCACATGACCGTGAGGTGGGCGCTCTTGGAGATCAGCTGGAGATCGCTGCTCGTTGACTCCCCAGCACTCGCTGCTCTTTACAGTCTGGGAAATCGGTTGGTCCAACGGCAGACGAAAAGGGCGTTACTGTACTGCGCATCTTCGCTGGGATTTGTAACAGCGCGTAAGAGCAGGTTCCAAAACGTGTAAAACGAAAAGGCCAACTCTGCCGACAGCAAGAGGAGATTGACTGTGAGTTGCAGTGGACGCGACGTTTGGTGAACGACGACGAGGAAGCCAAACACAGAACCAGCAGCAAAGTGTGCCACGGGCGGAGCACAGACATGGGTGGAAAACATCGCTACACAGTGGGGAGACATAGACTCATACTGTAGGTAACGTGCTTCCCACTGGTTGTTGGGCGGAGGGGACGCCCCTGCCGAAACTCCGGAATTTCGGCACAGCTAAAAATCCGGAGGTGCCACCAAGCATGAGTGTACGCCTAGCCCTACGCCACGCCAGACCTAAGCCTACGCTCATACCCCGTCTCCTTCTTCTCTCTCCACCAGCCAAAGTGCTCCACCGTAGATCCGGTTTGCGCCTTCTGTCGCATAGCGAGCGTACACACCACCTGCCAGATCGCATGCTGGATTCTGACATGTGGATAGAGAGTTAAACCTCGTGTCCGCGGGCTTGGCAAACGCGCTTTTCCCTTTCCAAACCGTTCAAACCTCGGATCCTCTTGCGAGACACCCTCTCCAACTCTGATTGGTGGTGTCGGCCGTTACCCGTCTCTGATTGGCCATATCTGTCCGTCTCCTCCAATCAAATCGCCGGATTCGCTGGGTGCGAATGTCACCAGCCGTTTGATTGCTGGGACAGCGTGCAGTTCCACCTCGCTCTGTCGATCGATCGCCTTCCCTATTACAAGCCCCCACCTGTCTGTCCCGCTGTCATCTTCTGTCCACGGTAGAGCTCCTCTCGCAAATCGAGCCAGCTTCCAGCACGGTACGCTATACCCCTCTCCGGACGAGACGCGTCCGGGCGATCGACGCTTCGGTCACTCACTCCTCAATTTCCAAGGCCCCAGTCCAACCAAGTCTGCGAATCCGGAGAGGACAGGAAGGACAGCCATGGCGGGTGCGGGCTCCAACTACATGTCGTTGGCGACGCCCAACGAGCCCAAGAACTACACGAATGAAGTGGGCCACATCCAGTGGGCGCAGGTGCCGCTGAACGCGGCGCTCGACAAGCTCAAGACCACTCGCGAGGGCCTGACGTCGGACGAGGCGCAGAAGCGTCTCGCCGAGTACGGTCCCAACAAGCTGCCGGAGGAGAAGGTCAACAAGCTCAAGGTCTTCCTCGGCTTCATGTGGAACCCGCTCTCGTGGGCCATGGAGGTGGCTGCGATCCTCTCGATCGTGCTGCTCGACTACGCCGATTTCGGTCTGATCATCTTCCTGCTGCTGCTCAACGCGTTCATCGGTTACTTCGAAGAGATCCAGGCCGGCGACGCTGTGTCGGCGCTCATGGGCCAGCTCGCGCCGGAGGCCAAGGCGCTGCGTGACGGCGAGATGGTGAACGTGGGTGCTGACCTGCTCGTGCCGGGTGATATCATCCGCGTGCGTCTGGGTGACGTCATCCCGGCCGACATCAAG